>JARHVA010006616.1:475000-567500 GCA_037957365.1 Torreya grandis | reverse complement strand
TGATAAATACATTAACACATCCTTGAGAGACTACCCTAACAAATTCAAATCTAAAAAACCTCAAAGGAACATTCTAAAATACACGTTCGAATATTGTTGTAGGATAAAAATTTGCGTATTGTCTAGTGTTTAAGTCCGATTAATCATATACATTCTGTGAAACTATATTAAACATGCTCTCGCATAGGTGGGATAGCTATGTAAAACATGAGCCTATTTAGATTATTGTAATATAGAGAACACTCAATCACTTAGCGGTAAGTGGTTTGGGTTATCCAACCCATCTTATTTATGTCTTCGTATAAGTCAAGAAAATAGATCTAGGGATTGAAGGATATAAAGGATAAATATAAATGTATGCATAAAGCATATATTATCAATCTACTAAAAAAACATATCTTGATATTTAGGTACAATTATGTGTGCTTAAACATACCAACAATTTATACATGGATATTTATAGTAGATAGTATACATAGCCAGTCACCATAGGTCGCTAAGCTTTACGAGTATTATCCTGAAATATTTTGATACTATGCTTCCATAGTCTTTATAGATCCATTTATAATTTTATTAAGTGATCTTGTGCATAGAATTATAAAATAACATAATAAAATTAATTTAAATAAGAACGTATCCTCTTGTGATTTATGTCAATAATAAGTATAATTCAAGTCGTTGTGAAACATTCAAATTTATATAGTAAATTTTACATCTTATGTAATATGAAATTAAATAGTTTATTAATTATATAGATTTAATTAATCCAAACAAAATAATAAAAACATTGATCCCATCAACATTTACACTTTATTATTCAAATAATAGGGTTGAACAAATTACCTAAAGTATAGTATTAAATAGAAAAACCAAGGTTGTTGGTATTTTTTGAATAACTTTATGGAAACATTTGATAATAATTTTGAGTTTTAGTTTATCCTATCATCCACAAATAGATCATTAAACATATGTATACTAAATATAAACATGGGATTTTTTTTTATTTTAATTTTATTTTTTATTTTTAAATTATGTTTTGCAAGGAATAAGCGCAAACATTAGGATATGATTGCAGCACAAACTAAATTTCTTTTAACAACTTGGCCAATATAATTACAACTAGTATTGTTTTCCAAATTATGTATGGTTGTAGCAATGGGGGTGTCACCAAGTTGAGAGAAACAAATTATTTATATAGAATGATAATTGAATCAGAAAACCATGTAACTCTATATTCAAGAAATGCATCAAGAAGTGAGATAATTTGGAGAAGAATTTCAACTATAAACATCATATAGATATCAAGAGAGGGTGAATTGGTTTTCTCTCATTTTAAAGAATAAAGTATCCCAAAATATACGTTTAATAATATTTTTCAAGTTGAAGAAGATTGGGTCTTGTAAAATTCTTAGAATGTATGAAGCAAATTTCTATTAGATATAGCTATCTTATTGCCCATTGATATCTAGCCAATCTTCAATGTAGCATATTTTTATCCTTATCATGTGGGACAAGTGAGTGATGAGTATACGAGTTCAAATTATTAAATTGATAATAATATATAATATTTACCTAAGAATGTAAAAGAAGACGTAAAAATGATGATTAATAATAGAATCATAAGAAAGACAAGAAGCAATCAAATTTAAGGGCATGTCAGTTGGAGATGCACCTTAGATGAGTGTGTTTGAGATTTTTATGCATGGAATATTATTAAATAATATCAATAATGGTGAATAAGTAAAATCTCATAGATCATTTTACTTACCTAGGGTGTTTGATGTAATAATATTTGAGGCCGATGAACAATCTTGCATCACCCAAAAATATAGGGTTTGTTGGCATTTTTTTTTTGTCCTTTTAACTTTTTGGGGTGATAACATAGTTATGCATGTTAAATATGACCAAAACAAGTCAAAGAAACATTCCTAAAAATCCAACACCCTTAGAACGTCAACAGAAAAATGTTTCATTCATCTAATATACTTCAATTTGACCTTTTATAAATAAATGATGAAACTATTAGTTAAGACAGGCAAAAAATAAAAAAAATTGCAATTGTACATTAACCAATGGTTATTCAACCATTGATGTGGTTTTGAAAGTGATAATTTACAATTAGTAATGGTTTCCCTTGTATTTATAATAACAAAAATGTAACTTCCTAAAATGATAAACTTTAATATTTCAATCATTTTTAAAGGGAACTAGAAGAGATAATCCAAAATTCATGGAGGGAACTTAAGAGAATTGAATCATTAGGAAAAGAGTTGAGCAAAGTTTGTTATATAGATAATGCGGAAGATAGCATAGCTTTGGTTTGGGAAGTTTGGGTGTAAATGTGAGAGTAAGGAATAGAAAAACTACTCAAGTCTATTAAAGGAATCCATCTAAACTCTATTGATCTCTTTGTTTTGATTTCAATAAAAATTCAAGCTCATTTGTTTGGATGTGAAGATCCATCTAATACATTCATGTGTAAGGAATATAAAGAACTAGTCATGTCTATTTGAAAACTATGTTTGAATTGTAATCATCTCTAAGTTTCAATTTAAATAAACAATTAAGAATGTGTGTGGATGTGTTTAAATGGAATAAAGTGTATGTTTAATTTTATGCTTGAATGTTTTATTTGTGTGTAGAGGTGTGAGTATATCTTTAATACTTGTCATTTCAATGAAATAAAGTGTGAGTTTAGTTTCAAGTTTCAATGTATTGTTACATTCATGTGTGTTGAATGTATGTCGCAAGGAAATGATACAATTAATTACTCTTTTCTTATTTTATTTTATTTATCAAACAACCTCTCCAAAATTATATGATGTATGTCTTTAGGGGCGAGTTTATCCAGTATTCACAAGCACTTTAATTTTATTTAAAAACTAATCATAATTTTTTTAATACTTAACACTTTTTAATATAAATTTTTTAATTCGTGAAGAGTGTCGACCTTATACAATTTATAAATGTTAATAAAGTTCACACCATTTCTAATCCCAAACTTATACATTATATAATTCTAAAAAATAAAATAAAATAAATAAAGAGAGAGAAAAATAAACTATTAAAAAAGAAGTAAATAGACTAATTTCAACAAATGCATCAGTGAAAACTTAATGTAGACCCTAAAATAATGTAATTCTATCTTCCACTCTTCCCAAACGTGCTGCACGTGCCTACAAATCTCAAATAGTGTATACAACTATTTTGCCACGTGTGGTAATAAGAAAAGTATGGCGGGTATTTCAGTCGGTCAGATCTGCATGCACGACATTGTGAAGAAAAACACACAACACGTCGCAAAATGAAAGGAGTCGAAAAACACACAAAGAGACGAAGTATTCTTCATGACAGCAGATTCCTGATGGCATACATTTGTATATACTATGTGTATATATCAAGCAGTTGAAGAGGTGACGTGCCCTCGGACGATTTCTTTGGACATGTTTCAGAATTTTTAATATTTCTTCTTGAGACACGTTTCATAATAATTTGTATGCCATATGGTCCGAAGAGTTAGTTTGTATTAAAATTTGATTTTATTATTTTTATTATAACATCTTAATCATTTAAATTAATCTTTAAAATGACATTTTAAAAAAAAGACTCCACAAAATTGTAATTATTCCTTACTAAAATGTATGTGAATTTATTAAAGTTTGATTTAAATTTGGATGATTTGATTTAGTCTAATTTTAAAATACATTTTTACAAAGACATGAAGTTAATGTTAGTTTAACTTTAGAATCAACATCAAGAAAATATAATAAATATCATTTGAAAGTAATTTTTTCAACTTTAATATACATTTTTTTCAAATTTAACCTATTATCATTTTGATGTGAAGCCACCATCTTTATGTTAACTTTAAATTTAACATTAAAAGACATAATAAGTATCATTTTAAAATAACTTATCCAGATAATATTAAACTTGTCTTTATGTTCATGTATATCTCTTTCATCAAATTTTAACTTTAAATATATTATTAATAATAATTTTAAATTCATCATTATGTCCACATTTAAATGTAACGATATTGTAATTATTAATTGCAATCTTAAATTAGATAAATAAAAATATATAAAAATAACATTATTAAATGTAATACAATATTTAAAAAAATATAGATTTTTATAACAATATCAATAAAATAGCATAAATGTCACTAGTTTTGTATAATTTTATTATTAATATATTTAAATTTATCGCAAATATTAATACTATTGGATTAACTATAAACTCTTTAAAAGGTAAGGTTTGTACCCATTCACATTATCCCCACATACATTGTCATTAGTAGGTTGGGACCTATGGGTACCTTCATCCTAATTTTTACTTGAATATTTAAACCTTTAGGAGCTCAATAATTATTCTCAACCTATTTGTAATGGTAAGCCTTGTATGATATTGACTTGGGCTTGATATACAATATCTATATAGCTTCTTTCATAAATATAACTTAAATTTGACTTGTACATGTTAGATAGTATATGTAAACAAGTGTCGTGGAGTAGCCTGAGTACTTGATAGTTGAAGGTGGGAGAGATGTTGCAGTTGACATTAAAAAACCATTTACTTTGATATTGCATTTAATAAAAGAAGCAATAACAAAAAACTCAAGCATTACGATTGGCATACTATACTAAAACAAGTTGACATCGTACATACAATGGAAAATTATTTAAATTTTTTAATTGACATATTATTAGAGTTAAAAAAAAACTAAAACGAGTTGACATAGGAAGTACAATATAAAATCAGTTAAATTTTTCAATTGACATAATAGTAGACCATTTGCATAACAAAAACATAAGCATAATGAAGGCTTAGAAAATCAACAATGCTATTAAGCATTTGTATAATGAAAAAGTATTGCATTTGACATAGTACTATGTAATTAGCAGTAATAGAAATCATTATGGCTACATTCAGAAAGTGTTCTTGGAAATTGAATTATTTTATAAAAACTATTTGTATTTGTCCTCTTGCATCTATACCAGCCAACTCAATACTGGATTACAAAGTAGGCACTTTAAGTCTTCCAAAGACTCCAATAACTTCAATACTACAACCATGTTAGTGGCTTTATGGGATATTTAAATAAAAATTCAATAGAAGCATTAAAAACATGGTGCAAATCATCATCTTCCTCTTTATTATTTTTTGAAGGATAAATTACGTAATCATGAGGGCAATGGGGTGGCAGACTTAGTCGCTAATATCAAAATTGGTCTTTCTCTTTTATCTACCTAGCATGTTGGATGCCACATCCCATAAAATGTCATGTAAAAAATTCAAAATGAAGTCATTTTTGGACATGATGATGATGCAATTGTCACACACGTGGATATTACAACTTCGGTGAGGGTATTCAAAAATCATAACCTACCATCATTTCACAGTGTGGAGATTTAATAAGGAAGGGTGGGAAAAATCTTGCACTCCATGTTTATTTCAATCCATTGGTTCTAAGTCTTGCAAGGATTCTGTGAATTCTATTTTTTATTCAATCTTTTTGGATACAATTAAGATGGGAAGCGACAGGGATAAACTAGAATCGACATCTTGTTCAGATGTCTAGGGCATGAAAATGGTTTGGAGAAAGCTACATAGAGGGGACTTCACCGAATTCATGCTGAGGGTCAGTGGTCACGATGTCAACATATCAAAGGTATTTATTATGGCATAGAACAAAAGGGTTGTGGAAGGAATTTATTTTTCAAATTGTGTATGATTATAGCAATGGAGGTATTACCAAGTTGACAGGGACATTGTTTGTATAAAATGAGAACTGAATTAAAAGACTATGCGACTCTTATATTCAAGAAGTGAGAGATAAGTTGGAGAAGAATTTCATGAACTATAAACATCATATAGATATTAAGAGAGGGTGAATTGGTTTTCTTTCATTTGAGAAAAGAAAGGATCCAAAATGTACATTTAAAAACATTTTCAAGTGGAATAAGAATAGGTCTTGTAAAATTCTAAGAATGTATGAAGTAAATGTCTATCAGATATAGTTATCATATAGGATTGATATCTAGTCTATCTTCAATGTAACAGTTTTGTACCCTTATCATGAGGACAAGTGACTGATGAGGATTCCAGTTCAAATTATTAAATTTATAATAAGATATATAATTTACCTAAGAATGTATTATAAGATTCAAAAATGATGATTAATAATGGAATCATAAAAAGGATAGCAAGCATTAAATATAAATGTTATTTAGTCAAATTGAAGGACACAAAATTTGAAGATGTACCTTACATGAATGTGTTTGATATTGCTCTGTATGAAAAACGATTAGATAATATGAATAATGAGTATAAGTTCATAAATCAATTTATTTACCTAGGGTGTTTGATGCAAGAACACCCAATGTTGATGAGTGATCTTGCATCACCCAAAAATATAGGGTTTGTTGGCATTTTTTTTCCTGTGCTTGTGACTTTTTTAGGGTGATGACATGGTTATGCATGTTAAATATGACCAAAACAAGTCAAAGAAACATATCCAAGACTCCAATGCCCTCAAAACATCAAGTGAAAAATGCTTCATTCATCTAATAGACTTTAATTTAACCCTTTCTAGGTAAATGAGAAAACAGTTAGTTAAAACGGGAAACAACTAAAAAATCAGAATTGTACATTAACCAATGGTTATGTAACCATTGATGTTGTTTTGAAATTGTCAATTTACAGTTAGCAATGGTTTCACCTGCATTTACGTTAACGAAAATGTAGTTTTCTAAGATGATAAAATTTGATCTTTGGATCGTTTTTAAAGGGAGTTGGATCAAAAATTCAATAAGGGGACTTAAAATATTTGAATCACTAGGAAAAGAGGTGAGGAAAATTTGCTATAGAGTTAGTATGGAAGAGAGCATAGTTTTGATTGGGGAAGTTTGGGTGTATATGTGAGAGCAAGGAATAGAAGGAACAATGCATGTCTATTAAAGGACTCTATCTCAAGTATATTAATCTCTATGTTTTAATTTCAATAAAAAGTATTGTGTTTGGATATGAAGATCTTTCTAATAAATTCATGTGTAAAGAATAGAAAGAATTATTCATGTCTATTCAAGAACTCTATTTGAATTGTATTCATCTCTATGTTTTAATTTAAATAAACAATTAAGCCCATGAGTTTGGATGTGTTTAAATGGAATAAACTGTATGTTTGATTTTAAGTTTGAATTTTTTTTTTGTGTAGGAGTGTGAATATCTTGTTAATGCTTGTAATTTTAATGGAATAAAGTGTGAGTTTAATTTCAAGTTTCACTATGTATATTCATTCATGTGTGTTGAGTGTATATTGTAAGGAAATGCTACCATTTATTACTCCTTTCTTCATTTTTTTGAATCAAATAACCTCCTCAAAATTATACGATGTATGTTTTTAGAGGTAAAATTTTCCAACATTAAAAAACGCTTTAATTTTATTGGAAAATTAATCATATTTTTTTTAATATTTAGTACTTTTTAATATAAGTTTTGTAATTCATAAAAAGTGTGAACGTTATAAAATTTGTAAATGTTATTTGAATTCACACCATTTGTAATCCAAAATTTGTATTATATAATTTTAAGAAAACAAACAAAAATAATAAAAAATAAAATAGAGAGAAACGTAAATAAAAATAGAGAGAAAAATAGACCATAATCTATTAAAAAGAAGAAAATAGAGCAAGTTCAACAAATGCATCAGTTAAAACTTAAATAATGTCATTCTATCTCATAGTCTTCCCAAACATGCCGCACGTGCCTTCGACCCCATTGACAAAGACAAGCGTGATCTGATCTGCCGAATGGACCGTACTATTCATATTCAAAAGGATAATGACTTCCAGAATACAGACTGAAAAATTGAAGAAAACTCCACAAATCTCAAATAGTGTATAAATCTATTTTGCCAGGTGCGGTCAAAAGAAACGTAGGGCGGTTATTTCAGTCGGTGGACAGATCTGCATGCACGGAACTTGACCGTGCTGACAATGTGAAGAAAAACACAAAACACGTTGCAAAATGAAGGCAGTCTTTACGTAGTAATCGTTTCAAATTTTAATTGGAAGGAGACGAAATATTCTTCATGACAGCAGATGCCCTCGGACGATTTCTTTGGACATGATCTCTACATTTGTACATACTCTATGTATATATTAAGCTGTTGAAGAGGTGACATGATTTGGAACGATTTCTTTGGACATAATTTTTACATTTGTATATATTTTGTGTATATATCAAGTTGTTGAAGACGTGACGTATTTTTGGATTTTTTTTTTTTGGACATGTTTCAGAATTTTTAATATTTCTGCTTTGAACATGTTTCATAAAAAAATTTATGTCCTATAAAATTTAATTTTATCATTTCTATTACAACATTTTAGTTCTTTATTTCACCTTTTAAAATGACATTTAAGAAAAAAATCTTTCACAAAATTGTAATTATTTAAAAAAAAAGAAAAAGAAAAGAGTAAGCGAATTTACTAAAGTTTGATTTAAATTTCTACAATTTGATTTAGTTTAATTTTAATATAAATTCATGTTAACTTTCGAGACAATATCAAGAAAATATAATAAATATCATTTACAGTAATTTATTCAATTTTAATGTACCTTTTTCTCAAATTTAATATACCATCATTTTGACGTAACACTGTCGACATTATATTAACTTTAAATTCAATATCAAAAAGACATAATAAGTATCATTTTAAGGTAACAGACCCACATAATATTAAAGTCATTTTTATATTCATTTATATCTTTTAGATCAATTTTTTTACTTTAAATATAGTATTAATAATAATTTTAAGATCATCATTATATCCAAGTTTAAATGTAAATATATTCTAATTATTAATTAGAACCTTAAATTAAACCCCAAACATAACTTTAATATTAATTTAATTACAGAATTTAATGTATATAAAATTTCATAAGTATATTACTGAAATTATTGTCCATGTTATGTTGGTATTAATTGCAAATTTATGTTTGGATATTAATAAATAATTAAAATATTATTGCCTACAGATTTGTATAGTGTTAATTAAATATATTTAATCAAGATAAATAAATTTAATTTTAAGATTATTAATAGTTTAATAAATATGATTTTTTAATTTTAATTATTATAAAAATCTTTAAAAACATAAAAAATCATAATTTGATACATGAAAATAACATTATTAAAAATAATATAATATTTTAAAAAAAATTAAATTTTATTATTAAAAATAATATAATATTTTAAAAGAAAAAATTAAATTTTATAAGAATATCAATAAAATAACATAAATGTCATTAATTTTATATAATTTTTATTATTACTATATTTAAATTTATTACAAACATTAATACTATTTGACTAACTATAAACCCTCTAAAATGTGAAAGATAAGGTTTGTATTAGTAGGTTGGGACCTATGGGTACCTTCATCCTAATTTTTATTAGAATGTATAAACTTTTAGGAGAGCAATAGGTATTCTCAAGCTATTTTTAGTGGTAAGCTTTGCATGATATTGATTTGCATTTGATATATAATATTTATATCAATTCTTTCATAAATTTAATTTATATATACTAGATAGAAAATATAAATAATTTAATTTAATTATACATCATAACAGAGTCAACTAATTGTATTAAATTATATATACATTTAAAAGAAAAATTACAATTAAATACAAAATAAAAAATAAAATCAATTAAATCTTTTTGTTATGTATTATTCTATGATATAAGTGAATTAAATACAAAACAAAAAATAAAATTAATAAAATCTTTTTCATATGTATTATTATATGATATAAGTGAATAATACATGCAAACTATTTAATTGATTGTATTTAATTATAATCAATGTAATTGGAATTTTAGGTTAATGTGAAAGGGGACTATTTTGCAAGAATCATGCCATCTAATATAATTTAATAAACAATATAATAGATGAACCTCTATGTGCAGCATAGGAATGTGAAGTAGTTATATTAAAAAACTTAGCATTTTTCGCGAAATTGTAATTATAAATGGATAATCATGGGTAGTCATTCTCTTTTATAAATGGAATATTTGTATATGTGAATTTTTTTATTTTTTAATGTTATGACTAGAATCATTCATTATATTTTTTAAATAAAACAATTCAAATAAAATAATTAATAATATTAGAAAAAGAAACAATTATATTTCTTTATATTTATATTTGAAAAATAATATCAATTATAATATTTATAAATTGAACACATGTTTCCCCAAATCTTTTCTTTTTTATAGAATTTATATATTATTTTTTGTTATGAAATACATTCATAGAAACATATCAATACATTATTATTATTATTTATAAATAGAAATAAATAAATATTAACCATTAAAAATATTAAATATGAAGTAATTTCACTCTTGATCATCTCAATACAATCATAAGATAATGTCCTCCTAAAAAGATATAGGAAAAAAAGTAGTTCTTTTTCAACATTTTCAACCTTTTATATTTCTTACGCAAAATGTATAGAATTGAATGTGGAGATGAGCTAAGTAGCATAAATAAAAGAACAAATATTGACATAGTTGTCTGGATATGCTCCCTCTCTAAATACTATTATCCATGCTCGAATATATTATTTTCCTTCTTTTATTCTACTTTTATTTTAAAAGAAGTAGAATATAAAGTGTGAGAGAGCTTAAATCCCTATATTGTTTTGACTAAATGCTCTATTTGTAAATGATGAGTTTTTTAAAGGGTATAATATTGTATTAGATAAATGTAGGCTCATAATATTTTGTTTTTGGTTTTATAATTACCATGGATATTGGTAAAAAAGGCTTATTTAAACTTTACATATTTTTAAAAATAATAATAAAGTAGATATTAGAGATGCAAGGGAAAATACTGAATTGTTTTATTTGAACAAATAAAAATAATGATGAAACTTGTTTGTTGATAAATATTTTTTAATTCAAATAGTCTTGTCAAAGAGGAATGTTGAAGAAATAAAAAGGTTTGATTTTTGACAAGTAGAGGAATGAGGTTGGCCACCAGATCCTTTATGTATTCATTGTTTTTTTATAAAACTGAAGCCTTTTACAATGAGTAGGGTCTTAAGATTTGTTGCACAAATAGACAAAATGGCATATTCTGTGATAAATATAATAGTTTTGAGTAGTGCCGGTTTTGGGGAGGTGGTTTGGTGGTCGAATGAAAACGGATTGCTGCTCAGAATTGGCCTTCAGACTACCTTGGCAAACATAGAAAGAGCTCTTTTCAATTGCCTTCTATACAGTTCGTATGGCATGCCCTTTGTGTCACCTGATAATATTTGGTGATATCTGATGATTATTTGGGAGCTCTTTTAAAAGCAATTGATGGGTTCTCGTACTTGGTATATGCTCCTTCAAAATACAGGGTAAGAAACATAAATTGATGTCTTGATCACTTTAAGTTGTGGAGAAAATTTTATGGGAACTAGGAATAATGTGTGATGGTTTGTGTTGTTGAATGCGACAGAGAAAAATCCTGGGAAGTTTATTACAGTGATGATTTTGTTTGGGATTATAGCTATGGTGTCAGTGACAATTCTTGATGGCAGTGGAAGGAAATTGTCTGTTGGGATACTTGTTGCATCATTGTCTGTCTGCATGTATGCTGCTCCATTGTCTATAATGGTGGTTACTTGCTCTCTTTTATGGCTGTAGCAGTGTCCTTTCTATTCTCCTCCTTTCTTCTGCATAGATAGAGTTAGAAAGAGAAAATAAACTCAATTTGAGATATCTATAATAGTGGCCCTTATCGCAAAAGAGAAAGGGCACCCTAGCACTGAATTAGCACTTCCACCGCACATTAAACTCTACTCAAAATAGAATACAAACAAAAAATTGTTCGTGAGGTTAGGATAATTTTATAGCAAAAAGGTGAAGGAATTCAAATTGCAGGGTACCATCTAAGGAATGACCCATTTCATAATAGCATGGGACATTTGATAGGTGAGAGTTGTGGGTCCCACTAGGTCTAAGATAGTTCCAAATTTTGAGACAACTGGAAATCGGACCCATGTTCGCGTTTTGATTTTAACCAATTCACAGTCAACATAATAGATATTTATGGTCTAGAAGTGTTTAAGTGTATTGCATTCGCCACAGGTTTATAGAATGGAGCAAATTCCTTAAATTTGTCTCACAACAGATAAAAAGAAAGAATATGCCATTTTCCCCATTCCACTATTGATACATAGGTTTTCAGACTGCTGGTTGCTGGAAGGTTCGTTTGTTACTTCGTGTCAAGTGCATATACTTTGTGTCAGGCACAAAGCAATAGGGAATTTAACATATTTAAAATGGGCTTGTGGAGGGGGTTTAACAGCTTGAAGAGGGGCTTATTTGCAGGGTTACTGTAACGAAACCTTAGGGCATGATCACATGGTGGCCAAGGGGCCTTACTAGATTGTCTAATTTTTTTGTCTAAGGAAGTATTAAAGGCTAACTTCCACATTTGAACAAAAGCAATTATATGTATCAATTCGCATAACTCATTTGTTTACTATGCCCTCATTGCATACCCACCCACAAAATATGTGCTATTATTTTGATGCAATTCCATTCATTTTCCAATCAATTTAAGTGAAAAGGAGAGAAAGTGTACATATAAAGGTATCACCATCCTCAATGTAAGTGGTTGAGCAGGATTTCTTCATTGGATAAATACATAGCACACAATGGCTCGAAACTAAAAATGCAAAAATAATGAACAATATATTTTATATCAAGCTTGATCTCTAAGCATTTCCATGGTTTTGTAGGGCTTGTGCAATATTTAATAAAAAACAATAATAATAACATAAATCATGTTTAAGATCCAGTCATTGATATAGGCTAAGCTTTAAAATATTGATGTTTATTATAATATTTAAAATACTACATACATTCAAAACTGAACTATTCACAAATGTTAATGTAGAGTGTAAAGCATTGGCCAAACCCTTTGCATTTACTAGGGTTTTTTAGTTGTGAATCTTCGTTAATCTATGAATATTTCATTTTTCGAAGTCAGCATTTGGTAATTTTTGTGCAGTGGTCGACAAGGTGGGATTACCTAAATTTTAGGGGTCAAAGTTAATTTCAAGGAGAGGTTCACCTACATTTGAATATAAATTTTATTATATAAATGTAGTTCGTTGGAACCTTGAAAGATAATCCTGAGAAGTTTTTCATATACCATCAGACGACCTTAAGAATTTTTTTGGTGGTTTGTATTTCAGGGCTGAAACAGGGTTCAAGAATCAACATTTCCTAGCAAGGTATGAAATGAATTTTTCACAATATAAATTTTTAGTATTTTTTAACTTTAATTCCATTTTCTACTTTTTAAGTGCCATCACAACAATTGAAAATGAGGGCATCCGATGGCAGCTTGTAGGCATTCGATGGTATCTTGCGAGCACCAGATGGCAGCATGAAGGTCCCTGACTACAAACCGCTGGTCTCTGATGGCAGGGTGTTGCCAAACAATTGCAGGCTATGGGTGGATGATGTAGGTAGATTGCATCATCTGCCCATACCCTGTTGTCATCAATTAGCAGTCTACTATTGAATGCCAATAGTCTATAGTCAGAGACTTGTAGGCTATTGTCAGATGGTCACACACACTAGATGTCATTGAATGCTTACAAGCTGCCCTCAGACCCCTGCATGTCTACATTTCTTGGGTGTTCATCTACATTTTCATGATATTTCCAGAAACCTGGTAGGCTTTGTACAATTCACCACATGGCATCACATGGTTCACCTATGCAATGATATGCCTTCCAAACTGATTCGACACCATTGTGAATCCAATTCACCTTGAGAACTCCATGGATTTTTTTATATGGCCCACTAAAATTATCCCTGTCATTCACACTCAAAAATATATAATTAAAAAGAAAAAAGAAAAAAAGTATATTAAGTCTGAAAGCACTGGAAGTAGTATAGGTTGTATTAATGTTTGAAGAGCCATCGAAAGGGTGAAACACCATATTGTATCTACCAAAACATCCCTCCTCTACTGCTACGACCAAGTTTTCTTCTATTGAAGCAATGATTCTTGTTCTCACACTCCATATCAAGTAACTTGAAGATTTTTGATATAACACACATGTATTTCATGAGAAAACCACCTTGTAAATACTTATTTTGATGTAAATCAGGGGACTGCAATTTTGATATAACACATAGGTATTTCATGAGAAAACTACCTTCAAAAGGATAATGACTTTCAGAAACCTGACCGAACTTTCCAAAATTAAATAATCTTCCTAAAATTTATAGTAATTTTGTAACTTTGTTGTGTATTTAGTGTAGAACTGACATTCCTTCACTTTGAGAAGTTATAGAGCAGCTATTAAAGGACATGACTTGATAGAGTATGTTTTGGAAGGTGAGGACATCAAAGAAAGACAAAATAGCTAGCAAAAAAAATCAAAACCAAATAATAAAACAAGGGCAATTCTCAGTCAAGAAAACTTGAGCATTGCAATTAATGTGGAAAATATTAAAGTTTCATAAAGATGAAGAATGTTTCCTAAAGAAACAACATAAGGCTAAGATGAATCGATGCTATAGTAGTAGACAAACAGATCGAAGACATGGATGTAATTACGTTGATGGTAATGAAACTGAAATACAATGTCTTTCTCGGACCACACAAAAATAACATGCAACATCTTATTGTGTTTGATATCTTCATTCCAAGTGATCAAGACATCATGGTACTACACAATGTTCTAGCTACTAAGTTGACGAAGGAACTGAGTTGCAATCCAAATAACAGTTAGTCATATAATCTAGGAAGTCAGAGCACTCTACCCAAGATTGGATATCTAGAATTATAAATTCACACCAGCCAAAGGGAGTCAACCTAAGGCTCCAATGGCACATTTGGGATTTCAAAGAAGAGCAAAGGTGGTACCTGCAAGTCAGAGTCTTCCTATCATATTTACTCCGCAGAATGTTTGACCTAGAAGTAGAAATTGTCCACAGCTGAAATAACAATCACAAGTTCCACCTGCTCGAGCGGAGATGCCCATGAAAAAATGATGCTCCTATGCCATCTAGAGTGCAGATATGACCATCTCAATAGTTTAGTTTTGGCTTTCTATAAGAAATAGGAATATTTATGATTCCTATGCCAATTACTGAGGTGTTGAAAATACTGGGGTACAAAGAAGGGATTTCTTGATATCAGGGGATGTGCAAACTCATATAACACAGATGGAATGTGACCTAAGAGATCCCTTTCAATAAAACAATGCACGAACTTGGATTGAAAATAAACATCCATATCAAGATCTCTATGCTATGGATTCTAGAGAAGTGAAGGTTTGCAGTCTCGTTGAGGACTTCATTGTTCAATTTGTTGCATATCCTAAGAACCAAGTTTACAATGGATGTTGTAGTGGTTCATGCCCTTTCCAATTACGGCATGCCATTATTGCAAAAGTGAGTACATTAAATGGGTGGCAGTTTGCCGATGGACATGTCCTATGTCACAATTCCCATGTCACCAGAGGAGGATCTCAGGTATGCAAAGATGAAATATTACAATTCAACTTTTAAAATACTATAGAACCCCGCAATCAGTTTGTGGTCCTTAAGCAGGATATGGGCACTTACATGTTGACTAATGTTGACGATGCAATAGTAGCACTGCCAAAGTTGGTTCAGCAATAATGAATACGAAAAGCGATTTGGATAATTTCCTTTGATAGTGCTAAGGTACAAACTGGCACGGGAACAGGGGAGGTTCTCACATCACCTCTGGGCAATGCTTTTGCCCACTAAACATATAATTTTAAGAAACGTAATAGTTTTAATGATTGAAACCGTGGAATAAAAAACCATTGTAGGAAACAAAAGGACATCTAAGTGCAAGGTATACGTAAGGTAACAGATGGAAACTTCACTGTTATTTTCAATTAAAAATAATGCTTGATTGAAGGTTGAAACAGAAAATTTGTTGTTAAATATGTTCACAGTAAGGATATATACAGGTTCAAAGGGATATCAAATAACCATTTCTGCATTTAAATCATTTTGTCCTGTTCTATTGACTAAACAAGAGGAGAAAGAATTTTTAGAAGGAAAGAAACATCAACTCATGTTCAAATAAAATGTGATGAGCAACACAAATAATTGAACTAACTCACAAAAATGTTTTTCGACACATTAAAATTCAATTCCTTGGTAGTGCCAAATAGTTTTTCATATTTACTAATGATTTTTCAGAAAAAATATGTTTAATTATAAGCATTTAAATCATAAGTCTTTGAGACCTTAAAACAATTTAAAGTCATGGTGAAGGAAAAAGTACGTGACAGCAGTATAAAGTTGTTATAGTTTGTGCAATGATTCCAATGAATTTTGTAATTTTCGTAAAAAGAAAGGAATTTCTAGGCAAATAACAAATGCCTGTACTTCAAGCTGGAGGGAGCTCATGGTTGAAATGGTGATGGTAATCACTGCATTTTGTTTAAATGCATTTTGTCAAACAATCATGTGCCATCCTTATTCCCCCATTTACGTACATGTTGATAAGTTTATTTCCTAAAAATCTGTTTTGCGGACTACATTACTATTTCTTTTGTTTTTTTCTTTCCAAAATGATAGGGAAACACATTAGCTACAGCATATAAGCAGCCAACAGAGGAGAAATGGTCAAAAATTAAAAACAACAGAATATCTGGTTTCAAATTAAAACTTAAAAAAGACACAGCCTCATATCAACCCTGTACCTAATGAAGTGGCTAATTATCTTGCAAAAAAGCTCCCGAGATTTTTACAATTATAGGAAACCGATGTTCTGTAAAAGTACATGGAAAATTCCCATCAACTTAAAACAAATGGAAAAAGCAAAAATGGGGCAGTTTCAAATCAAAACAGAGCTAATAAGAACACCCCTATCCCTTATGATCTTTTAAGTGCAAAATATAAATATAAAGAGTAGGGCAATGCACTATTACCATCACAATCCAAATGCAATTATCACTTGATAGCCTAAAATTCTGAGGAACTGTAAACCAGAGTCAGAGCACACAGAAAATAGGTGGATCAAGGTGGGCAATAACAAATTTGTATGGGTGCTAATAGGGTCAGATCCTCCTCCCACATACCTGTCAGTAGCAGTAATCGATGTTACTCATCCCTTGCACCTGCACCTTCTCCCTCTAGACACGTGTGTAATTAGTCCCCCTCAACATGCATCTTACATCGAGTTCGATAAACAGCTACCATGTCTCCATAGTTGCCAAAGCGATCCTAAGAAAAATAAAAGAAATGCAACGAACTGATTAGATGCCTGCAAAGTCGCTATGTATTACTTAACATTAACTAGAAAATATTAAAATATATTAATATGCATTACAAAAATAGGAACATGGTTTCCGTTCATGAAGAACAGTGTGAGATTACTAATTAATGGAAAATACAACTTAATATTGTAATCAAATTATCCACCAAGAGATTTAGATTTAACTAATTGTATTAAATTATATATACAATTATTAAAAACTAACTTCAATTAAATACAAAAGAAGAAAAAAAATCAATCTTTCACATGTAATATTTTATGATATAAGGGAATCATACATGCAAAATATAACTGATTATGTTTAATTAAATGTTTATTTACAATCAATATATTTGAAATTATAGGCTAAAGTGAATGATAAATATTTTCTTAAAAAACATGCCATCTAATATAATAGATGAACCTTTTTGTACACGAGAATGCCAAGCAGTTATATAAAAAATCTGCATTTTTCATGAAACTGTAATTATATTTTTTACATAAAACTATAAAAATAATATGTAACATTTTACCTCCCAATATTAATAATTATTGGTCACCATTTTATTTTATAAATGGGTTATTTGTATATATCATTTTGTTTTTGGAGGTGGTTATGTTTTGGGGGCAGGAGGAGGGAGCGGGAAGGCTGATGTTATGATCGGAACCATTCATTATATTTCTCAAATAAAATATTTAGTAATATTAAAATAGGAAAAAATTATATTTTTTTATATCTATAATTCAAATCGTAATACTTTTAAATTAGACACTTATTTCTCCAAATCAAAAAATTATGTTTTTTCTATTTATATTTGAAAAATAATTTTAATTTTAATACTTATAAATTAAGCACATGTTTTCTCCAAAACCTTTCGATTTTATAAAATTTGTAAATTATTTTTCTAATTAAAATTAATTCATGAAAACATGTTGATAAATTATTTTTATTTGTTTAATAAATTAACATAAATTAAATATTTTAATTTAACTCTTAATCATCTCAATACAATTATAAGATAATGTCTTGCTAAAAAAATATATAAAAAAAAAGTAATTTTTATTTAAAATTTTGAGCCCTTTATATTTCTTACACAAAATGTAAAGAATTAAATGTGGAAATGAGCTAAGTAGCATCTATGAAAAAGTCTATCGTCTTTGAGAGAGATAGATATTGACATATTTGTTTGTATATGCTCCGTCTCTAAATACTGTATTATCCATTGACTATATTATTTTCCTTCTTTTATTCTAATTTTAATTTAAAAAGAAATAGTTTACAAAGTGTGTGAGAGCGCTTAAAGCCATGTATTGGTTTGAATAAATGCTCGATTTATAAATGATGAGTTTTTCAAAGGGTAAAATATTGTACTAGATAAATGGAGGCTCAGACTATTTTGGTTTTGGTCTTAAAATTACCATAGATCTTGATAAAAAGGTTTATTCAACTTTTGAGTTTTTATTAAAATAATAATAAAGCAGATATTAGATATACAAGGGAAAGTATTGAATTATTTTCTTAAAAAAAAAAAAAATTGTTGATCGATAATTTTTTTTTTAAATTTAAATATGTTTATTCTCGGATGATTTATTCGTACATAATCTCTACATTTGTATATACTCTGTGTATATATTAAGTTGTTGAAGAGGTGACGTGCTTTTGAACGATTTCTTTGAACATGTTCTAGAATATTCAATATTTCTGCTTTGAACATGTTTCATAATAATTTGTATAGTCTCTAAAATTTAATTTAATTATTTCTATTACAACATTTTAATCTTTTATATTCACCTTTAAAATGACATTTAAGAAAAAACTTGCACAAAATTGTAATTATTAATTTGAGTAAAAAAAAAAGAAAACCGTAAGTGAATTTATTAAAGTTTGATTTAAATTTTAAGGATTTAATTTAGTTTAATTTTAATATACCTGTTTTATAAAGACGTGAAGTGATTTTATATTAATTTTATAGACAACATTAATAAAATATAATAAGTATCATTTTAAAGTAATTTATTCAACTTTAATGTACCTTTTTTTCAAATTTAACATACCATCATTTTGACATTAGGCCACCGACATTATGTTAACTTTAAATTCAACATCAAGAAGACATAATAAGTATTATTTTAATGTAACATACCCATATAGTATTAAACTCATCTTTATATTCATTTATATCTTTTACATCAAATTTTAACTTTAATATAATATTCATAATATTTTTGAATTCATCATTATGTTAAAATTTAAATGTAATGATATTGTAATTATTCATTGGAACTTTAAATTGAATCTCAAACATAAATTTGATATTAATTTAATACACACACATAAAATTTCTAATTAAAATTATATTAGTGAAATTATTGTCCTTTTTATTTTTGCATTAATTCCAAATTTATGTTTAGATATTAATAAATAATACCTATATATTTATATAATGTTAGTTAAATATATTTAATTAAAAAAAACAACTTTAATTTTAATATTATTAAGAGTTTAATCAATACAATTTTTTAAATCTAATTATTATAAATAAGAATAAAAAAACATAAAAAAATAATAATTTAATATATGAAAATAAAAGTATTAAAAATAATATAGATTTTTTTTTTAATTGAATTTTATAATAATATCAATAAAATAATATAAATATCATTAATTTCATATAATTTTATTGTTAATATATTTAAATTTATTGCAAACATTAATATTATTTGACTAATTATAAACCCTTTAAAAAGTAAGATTTATATCCATTCATATTGACCTCATGAAATTAATTTTATTATTAATATATTTAAATTTATTTAAAAAAAAATTAATACTGTTTTGACTAACTTTAAAACCTCTAAAAATTAAGATTTGTATCCATTCATATTGACCCGACATACATTGTTATTAGTAGGCTGGGACCTATGCGTACCTTCATTCTAATTTTTCGAGGAATGTCTAAACTTTTAGGAGCCAAATAGTTATTCTCAACCTATTTGTAATGGTAAGCTCTACTTAATATTGATTTGGGCTTGACATTTAATACATATATAAATTCTTTCATAAATTTTATTTATTAAATAGTAAATTAAAAAAATGTAATTAAATTATATATTATACAAGAGGTAACTGATTGTGTTACATTATATAAATAATTGTAAAAAAAATTATAATTAAAAAAAATTAATAAAAACTCTTTCACATATAATATTTTATAATATAAGTGTATCATATATACAAAATATTAAATTGATTGTGTTTAACTAGATATTTAATTTCAATTAATGTAATTGAAATTACAGGCTAAAGTGAATGAGAACTATTTTGCAAAACTTATGTCATCTAATATAATTGAACAAACAATGTAATAGATGAAGTTTTATGTGCACATGAATGTGAAGTAGTTATATAAAAAAAACTTGCATTTTTCATTAAATTGTAATTATATTTTTTAAATAAAAAAATAAAATTAATATTTACTAGTTTAGCTCCTTAAATTAATAGTTATTAGTCACCATTCTCTTTTATAAATAAATTATTTGTACATGTAATTTTTTTTAATTTTTTAAAGTTATAATTGGACTAATTCATTACATTTATAAAACAAAACAATCAAATGAAAATAAAAAATAATATTAAAAGAATAAACAATTATATTTTTTATTTTTGTATTTAAAAAATAATTTTGATTATAATATTTATAAAATTAAATACATGTTTCTCCAAATCTTTTTGATTTTATAGAATTTGTAGATTATTTTTTCTTATTAAAATAGGTTCATAAAAATATATTAATATATATTTTTATTTATAGATTAAAATAAATAATATTAAACATTAAAAATATTAAATACGAAATAATTTAACTTTTGATCATCTCAATACAATCATAAAATAATGTCCTAAAAAAAACATAAAGAAAAAAATAATTTTTATTTAACATTTTCAACCTTTTTATATTTCTTACTCAAAATGTATAAAGTTGAACGTGGAAATGAGCTAAATAGTGTTGAGGAAAAATTCTCTCCTCTTTGAAGCATGTGAATAAAGAAACATATATTTAAATAGTTGTTTGGATATGGTCCCTCTCTAAATACTATTATCAATGTTCGATTATATTATTTTCCATTCTTTTATTCTACTTTTATTTCAAAATTAGATTAAAAAGTGTGTGAGAATGGTGAAAGTCCTATATTGATTTGAATAAATGATCTATTTATAAATGATAAGGTGTTTAAAGGATTTGAATAAATGATCTATTTATAAATGATAAGGTGTTTAAAGGGTAAAATATTGTATTAGATAAATGGAGGCTCAATATTTTGGTTTTGGTTTTATAATTACCATGGATCTTAGTAAAAAAAGCGTCTTCAAACTTTTTAATTTTCTTAAAAATAAATAAATAAAGTAGATATTAGTGATGCAAGGGAAAATATTGAATTGTTTTCTTTAAAAAAAAATAGAAAATGATGAAACTTGTTTGTCGATAAATATTTTTTTAATATAAATACACTTGCTAGAGAGGGATGCTGAAGAAATAAAAATGTTTGATTTTTGATAAGTAGAGGAATGAGGTTGGCCATCGGCTACTTCATGGATTGATTTTATTTTATTTTTTTAATGTTTATAATTTATGTGTTTTATAACTAGAAAAAATAAAAAATAAATATAAATATAAATATACACTAATTTTTAATATATTCATAATTTATTTATTTACTTTTTTTAATAAATATTATACGGTATATAATTATATGTGAGAATAAAAACTTACGTAATAAATTAACATCCAACATTTATAATTATTGATTTCAAATTTAGATGATTGTGAGTAATAATATTACCACATTCCTATTTCAAAATATATAAATTAACATCAATTCTTTTATAACAATCTTGTATCTCAAATATTAACATTTTTTTAATTATAAATAAAACTTATTTAAATTTATATTTAATATTAATATTGGTATCAAGTTTTGAAAATAAATTGAACATAATTTTAATTTTCTTTTTATATATTTTTGTAAATTAATATTTTATCGTAAAACATAAAATATAAATATATATAAAATATAAATATTTTTTTTATCACCATTAATGTATAATACAAATCTAACCACTCAAATAAAATTTATTTTAAATTTAAAATTCATTTTCTAGACACTAAAATGATCAATATGTATATTGTAATATATTTAAATCTATTTTAGATAATCATTTCGTAATAACTTGAAAACTCTAATTTAAAGAAATAAATATTATTTCTTTATTATAATTTAATTTTAAAAAGTACAATAAATTTGAAATCATCATATGCATTCATTCTTTAGATTTATAAACATTAATATATCATTTTTTTTAAAGATTTAGTTTGTATTAATTTATAACTTTAAAAATTAATTTTTTTATTTTAATTATAACATTTTAATTATTTAAATTTATTTTTAAATATCAATTTAACATTATGTTTAAGTAAAAATAATATTTCACAAAATCACATTTTAAAAAATAAAATAAATTTATTTAATTTTAGATGATCAAATTTAGACTAATTTTAAATGTAAAATTTTTACAATGTTCTTAATATATTTTGATATGAAGACAATGTTTAGTTGTAATTAAACTCTACATTAAAATGATTTTATAAGATTTTTTTTTAACATAATTTAATAGGAATCTATGTATTTATATCTATATTTATTTAAAACTAGTATAGATATCTTGAATATATTTATTTAAAATTCATATAAAAATTTTATGTTGAATTTTTAACATATTATATTGATTAATAATTTTACTATCTTCTTATTGTATAATAGCATTTATTTAGTTACATAAATATATTTGGTTTGACTGTTTTTTTGAGAAAATAAGAATTCCAAATTTTTTATCTAGTTACATTAATATTTATGGTCAATATATTATGATTTTTTATTGAAATTTTATAAGTAAAAAATAATAATTTTGTGATGATCAAGTGGAACTCAATTTTAAAATTAAAATTTATATATAACAATCTAATACATGTTAAAATTTAAGAACAAATACAAAAATAAACAACTCACTCTATTACACTCCAATACATCATTATCATTATAAAACACTTGAATATAATCAAATTTAAAATTAAAATATAATAATCAAATAAAATTTTAACTTTAAATTGAACATTATATTCAAATATAAATGTTACTTTATTGTGGACATTAGTTATTACTTTAAATTAGATATGAACTTCAAAATTATAGGCTCTAAGAGTGTGGTCAATTTTATAGATCAACAATCTTATAAGGTTACTTTAATCCTGCAAAGATAAATCTCATTGGATAATGACATTTAGAAACGGAATGAAAATTTCAAAATAAAAAGTTTTCCTTAGTTTGTTGGAGGAATTGGCGACACCAAAAACTTTAATTTGACACCGCCACGAAAATTTTACAAAACCATTTTTCCACGTGCGGTCAAAAGAAAAGTATGGCAGTTATTTGTGTCGGTCGACAGATCTGCATGCACAGAACTTGACGGTGTGAAGAAAAACACAAAACACGTAGCAAAATGCAGGCAGTCTTTACGTAATAATCGTTTCAAATTTCAATTGGAAGTAGACAAAGTATTCTTCATCACAGCACATTCCTGATTGCATGCAATTATATATACTTTCTGTGTATACATCAAACAGTTGAAGAGGCGGTGACGTGCCCTCTGACCATTCCTTTGGGTACGTTTCAGAATTTTTAATATTTCCGTTTAGAAAAATTATCGTGTCTTTGGGGCTACAATAATTTGCATGCCGTATGGCCGAAAGAGTATAATTTTATTATTTTCATTATATCATTTCCACTATTTTAATGTCATTTCAGAGGTATATTTAAGAATTCTTTTATTGTTTATTTATTTTTTAATTTACATTATATTTCTCATATTAAGGTAATAGGTTATAAATTTGAAAACATAGATAGATAGATAGATAGATATCAAAATCAATTTAATATATTTTAATGTGAATTAATATTTTGAATATATATTTATATTTATATTTATGTTTGACTTTAAATCTAATTTTAAATGTAATATTCATTTCAACATTATATCCAAATTTAAATACAACATTATTATAGATAATAATTATAACTTTAAATAAGATATTAATCTTTATTTTAATTTGAATTTAATGTATACTTTATTTTTAATTTTAATGACCACTTTATTAGTAATTTTATTGTCCAATACATATTAACATTATTTCCAAATAAAAATTTTAATATTAAAATTATAGTTAACTAATGATATTACTTATAAAATTATATAATATTACGTAAATATTGTTTAAGATTATGTTATACTTCAATAAATTTGGATAGGATAGAACATAATCAAATGCTCACTTATTTAAAATATGTCTGTATATACATAAATTTGGTCACCTCCTTGACATCATTAAATTCATCTAATATTCACTTTCATTCTTCACACATGCTAACCGCATTCACCTTCTAAATTAATTAATTGATTTAATTAATTTACCTTATCTACATAATGAGTCCATTCTTCTAATATTCTAAATTATTATTTTTCTAATTTCTTAACACCTATCCCACTTTTTAATGATTAAAATTCTCCTAAAATAACTAAGTTTGAGAATATAAGGATAGCCCAAAGATTTCTAATTTCTAAAACTTTCCTTCCCTCTAATTTTTTTTTGTTGAATGAGGTAATTTCCCACTATCCAATTCAAAATTTGGAAGGAATTAAATCAAACTATTTACCTTACCACTCCTCTAGGTATAAGTCCATGGTCATCTTCAAGCATTAAGGCAAGTATAAATTGAACAATCTTATGTTGTTCAAATCTTTCTAGTTCTCTAACAAAAGCTAAGCAATTTACAACTACCCAAGCATCCATTGCTACCATAGTCTTGAAGTCATAGCTTAAATAATCCAACATCTATTGAACCATTATCTTGGAGCAGTATTATAATCTTTTTTAATATTGTTCAAATCCTTCTAGTTCTATAACAAAAGCTAAGCAATTTACAACTACCCAAGCATCCATTGCTACCATAGTCTTGAAGTCATAGCTTAAATAATCCAACATCTATTGAACCATTATCTTGGAGCAGTATTATAATCTTGGAAAAAAGATTAAAAGGGAGAAAAATGATGGTAAAATCCTTTCATTTTTAATGTTGATTTCTCTCTCTTTAATCTTTACTTTCATGATTTATTATTTAGTGTGGATTGATTTAAATAATTGTATTGCATATTTTAATCATATTATCCAAATTATGGGTAAATATAATGCCAATATGTGATGTAACATTATCTTCATTCTATTGATTGATCTCCATTGTTATCCAATTTTGAAGGGCCGTTAGCATGGAATAATAATTGTTAGAGAATTTGATTCCTTTATAGATGAATATTGCATGTTGGGGATTTTATTATATCAAACTACTCAACTAACCTACATTCTACATAAAATTTAAATTTCTAGCCAAAGATCAAAGAACTTATGATATTGCAAGAGAAAAAATTATTGATTTTATTAATTTCATTATGGTTTTGATTCTAGTTATAAATGATAGAACCATTTCTAATGGCCAAAATAGGAAGAGATATCTAAGTTTTCTCTTAGAAGAGCTACTGATTGGATCAAGCTAAATGCTCTACCATTAAATAAACTCAATCAATGACTAGGGACCAATGAGTTAGTATTAGTTTAGGAAAAATGTTTCTACATACTTTGGATTCATATGGCTTAGCTTAAAGTTATTTATTTTTCTTGGTCTCTTTTACATCTGGGTCTACCTATTAGGTTGGATTGCACTATTTGGGACTAATAGATCCCTAGTGCCCTATCTATGGAGATCAAGATTCCTTTGAGCATATTTTTATGTGATGTACTATTGTGATGCAAATATGGAATTAGTTAGGCTCTATTCTAGGCTTTGAAGATGCTACTTGTTTTATGCAACATGTTGTTTTATGTAGCATGATATTTTTTAGGGAAGATTCGATAAGATTTTATATTCTCTTAAGCTTCATATTTTATTTGAAATTTAAAAAAAAATGATCAAAATTTCATTTTAACCAGTAGCATTTTTCAAACTCCACTTTAACGATCAATCCATTTTATTAGACGTTCTAATTTAATATAATTTTAAAAATTACTATGCATTAACATTCATGCCATGAATATGTACTCTAATTTTATTTACTTTAAAGATATTTTAAATTTATTATAACCCTTTTAACTTCCTTATCACCTTTTTATTAAAATTATGATCTTTTATATTTTTTTAATTCTTATTTTCTCATTATTTAATTTTTTAATTAAAATTTATTTTCAGATATTTTAAAGACCCCTTTACTTCCCCAAATTAGTAAGTTAAATAAATATCAAACTTTAAATTCAATTATTTAAATATAAATAAAACATATTAAAAAAATAACTAATTACATAACAAATAATAAATTAATTAAATATTAAATTACGTAAAGTAAATATGAAATTAAAAGAAGCCAATAACATATTGTAAACATCATTGATATCATGCAATACAATCATGAAGATTTGAAAATTCATCTAACCATTAAAGAATCCGACCACTTATCACATTATGACCATCTTCATTACCATTATAGGTTGGCACTCAATAACACTCACATCTTCTTTCCTAGAAAAAAGAGGAACGTGGTAGGAGGAATTATAATTAATTACATAGAACATCTAAAATTGTAATAATCCAAAAATTATGATCACCCTATTCGTATTGGTAAGCCTTGCACCATATCGAATCGGGGTGTATATAATAACATAAACACAATAGCTATTAGATATCTCATAAAATAATTTCAAAATTTTAAATTTTAAATAGTAAATGTAACAAATTAAAGTCAATCATGTGCCGTAAGAGGGTTCACAAAGTGTGTTCAATTACATGCATAATTATAAGATAGAACTTATAATTAAACATGAAATGTTATAATAATTTGAACAAATTATTATTAGTTATAAAACATCAATAAAATTTAATTTTTAGATCAATGTTAGGGATTAAGGGTATCTATCCCATAAAAATATATAATTTTTAAAGAATTATGTTGGTTTGGCTTAACAATTAATATTGTTAATGTACTTAACCATTCAAAAATGAAGATAATTTATCAAAAAATTTAGCAAATAACTTCAAATGAAATACATCATAGTCACCAAAATAACTATTACTGAAAAACACCTATCACGCTATCACCAAAATAACCAAAATACTAGATTTATTGCAAAATGATGAAATTGACCATCTTACCATCGCTTAACAATAGTTCACCCAAAGATGGAAAATTTTCTTCCTAAAACTTGCAGCATGCACTTCCTGGTCATTAACTTTTGAAATTGAGCCTACCACCACAACCTCTTACACTGTCAAAGAGCTTTCTACTTCTTGTGACTATCAAAAAATTAATCTCCTTTGACTTCTTTTGTGTTCCTTTAGAGGCTTATCTTTCCCTTTCCACCATGGTGGTGCCTTAAAAACACCCCTTGTGACACCTTTGATGATTCATTTAATGGCTTGCACATGTTCTAGTCTCCTCTACACATGGCATTCTTCCAAATGTAGAATTGGCTTTAAGAGATTCTGAGTTTGAGGTATTATAATGCCTCTTTTCTCTTCTTATTTTGATTTCCTGTGCACATCTCATCAATTTTCTATGTGAAATTTACCAAAGATAGAAACCTAATTTCCAATTCATGAAAGGACAAAGGAATCAAACTCATATTATCCTTACTTGAAAATGGGAGGGTTGGGAAAGGACCTAGTGAAGGGCATCAGTTTTCGTCAATAACCAAAATCTATATTCAGGCTAGAGAAAGAAATCTAAAATTGATTTTTTCTGCGCTCTGTCCACCATCACCATGTAGAGGCCGCTAGCAAACAAAGATACCAAGTTTGAATTCACAAAAACCCATCTACTTGCCGCTAATAGCTCCACCCCCAAGACTTTATCGATAGCCACTGCAACTTCCAACATGGGTATCCTAAAAACATTATAGGGATGCATTTTAGAGATAACACTCGAGAATCCCATCTCTTCAGCTTTTGGTTTGACAAAGATCAAAGGCCTTCCAATTGATTCCACATAACTTTGTTACATCTTGATAGTGCGATGGAATAACTCCCCAAAACAACCTACCACACCCATAAAAATTAAAAACATGTGCCCAATAACTCCAAATGAAAATATGTCATGAACAATAAATTCACATGTATGCCTTCAATTGAAGCTATTATGATATATTCAAAGCCCAACTGCTAACTCAATTGTCGACAAGGCCCCTAATGCAATTACCAACCATGATAAATCACACGGAAATCAAACCTTACTATTGCAAATAAATAATATCACCTTTTACCATAATATTTATTTAATTTTGAAAAATATAATTTTATTTTATTAAAAAAATATAAATTAGCCAAATATAGATTACAAGTCAAGTTTGTCTAGCCCCCTACAATCTTCTAAGCCACCTCTAACATTGCCCACTCTTTCATCCATAGATTGATTAGCACCTATATTAGCAAGAAAATCCGCTACTTTATTGCTTTCCTGAAAGTAATGGCAACATATCCAATCCTCAAACTAGTTCAATTTAGGCTAGATTATAGCCAAAATAATCTCTAGTTTCAAAAATCAAGGCCTCTGAACTCTCAAAGCTTGGATGACTACTTGTGAATCCCCTTCAATTTTCAAAAAGGAGATCCCATAGTCCAAATCCATCTCTACACCAGCTACCAAAGCATGGGCCTTGGCTTCATTATTCATTCCATATGGAAGCTTTAACAACATTTCTCTTATAAGAGATCCATTACAATCCTTGATCACACAACCTGCCCTAAATGCTTCTATATTTCCTCTCCAAGATCCATCAAAGTTTAGTTTAAACCAACCAACTTGTGGAGGAGACCAAACTACCTCCTTTCTGCTTCTCATATCTTTCTTATCTACCATTGACCCTTTAATAGCAGAAAATCAATTCAACTTCTTATGTCTATGATGTCACAAGATATAATGAACCACATATGCATGATGTTTAGTCAATTTTTTTTAATTGATTGCATAATTGAAAACCAAAGTAGTTGCAATTGTGCACTATATTGAATGGACCTGGGTCTAATCTAATTCAATTGTGTATATGATAGATGAATCTTATTCTATACACAAATGCTATATAATATTAAACTACTTATTTTTTCAATAAACAAAAATTATATATATTTTTAGATCACAAATAAGACAAATTAAATTAAATAGTTTATCTTCTTGAGTTAACTTTTATTGGTCACCATTTCCTTTTACAAGTGTGTAGTTTTTATGTGTGGATATGATCTATAAATTAATGTTTGAGTATTTTCTTGTAATACTCTTCCTTTGGTCATCGTTTTCTTTGTAAATGTATAGTTTATATTTGTGAATATGATCTATATGACAATGTCTGAGTATTTCCTTATAATATTCCTTGTATAATACAATTCAAAGAAAAATTAATAATGATATTATAAAAAAGAAAAACTATTTACATTTATAATTGAAATATAATCTAAATTAAAATATTTAGACAAAGTATGTATATAATCCTCAAAATATCATAAACCCCACGGGATTTTTGTTCATTTTCCATGCTTAAATTAGTTTAGGAAAACATATTTTTACTTGTGTATTCCCTTAAATGCATGATTTATGATGTTGACTCAATGGTTATTCATCTTAACCCAAACATCCTTCATATACAAATCAACTTAAATAGATATAAAAATTTAAAAGTTAATTGTTAAAAAAAATTAACTAAATATCAATTTGAAAAATTATTATTTTATAAAATTAATTAATAAACAATTCTAAAAAAATTATTATTAAAATTTTATAAAATTTTAAATATTTAAAAAATAAAAAATTAACATACATATACATATATATTCTTCTGCATATTTTTCCCTCACTCATGGAAAGGCATCCCTTTTCATTCTATACAAGGTTTGTATAATAAAATAAAATAACCAATAACAACATATTTTAATTAAAAAAATATATTTCAAATAAAACTAAACAAATTATCCTATATTTTTAAGTCACATAGTATTTTTGGAATATCTTGAGCACCCACGCGTTCCACTTATATGAGAAATATGCATACAATATATCTATACCTACCCCTTCTTTCAGCTTTTCGATAGAGGGAAACGCATTTGACCATGCATTTCCTATATTGAAGATTATTTTAATGAGATTAGAGAATTTGAAAACACGTTTTTTATTGCAATTGTTTGTAAATATGGTTCCAATTTATTTTCTTATAATTTAAATAAAAAAATGAAAATAAATAAAACTATTAAAATAAAAGAACTAATGGCATGATTCTAACTAAGATTGAAAATACATGACATAATTAATATTGCAAACAAATTATTTTATAAGGTTATTTAACTTCAAAAAATATAAACGATAAATTACTTGTACTCATTAACACTTCGTGATAATTTTTGAAAAAAGTATTTGATAATAACATCATTAATTTACTTTAAGTGAGATAACTTGATATTTCATAAGGTTTCTAAAAATATTCTATCTAAATACATTTTATTTTTATTATATAAACTCAAGCTATTTTAAAAACAAATGAATATCATCTATTAAGATTCTACTAAAGGAAATTTAATTAAAATATAAGGAGAAAATAATGTTACAAATTCTATAAAAAAATTATTTGCTTCTCCAAAATAAAATTTGCATTTTTTTACAAATCTTCTTCTAAACTATAATCAATAAAAAAAATAATATAAATATGAATGTGATTGAAATCAATGAAGAGAAAAAGGTTTGATAACCAATAGGTATTTGACCATGGATCTCATTCAATTAATAGCTTCAATTTTTTGGTTGAACCCAGTGAGAATACCCAAGCTCTATTCCAAAATATATTTGATGAAAGTGACATTCCAAAAGATGCCTTTATACAACGATCCTTTATTTAAAAAGATTTCATAAAAAGGTTAATAAAATGATAGAAGATAAATAATGGTTGTGCTTTAAAATATTCGCCAATTCATTTCTTATAACCTTGGGTTTTGTGAATAAGAGCTTGCATTTTAAAAAAATATTAAGATATAATTGCATCACAAGTTGCAGTCTCTTACAATAAATCAATCAATGAAATTATATCTAAGATTCCATTTCAAATTTTGTACAGTTTTAGCCATGGAGGTGTTATTGAGTTCAAAGATTAATTTTATTTGAATATCGAGTATTGAATTAGAACACTATGAAAAGTATATGCTAGGAGACAATTATAAAAGCATAAGTCTACATTAATTAACAGTTACATAACCATTGTGGTGGTTTTTAAATTGTTGGTTTGAAATAAGCATTATTTTTTTTTGATATTGATGGTAAAGAATAATATCTTCTTAAGACGATAAATTTTGACATTTGGATTATTTTTTAGTAAAAAAGGAATTCTTAAATTCAAGAACTTAGTAAGGAGGTTGAAGAGATTTGAATGAAATAAGAAAAGAGTTGACGATTGTCTATTAAATTGTTAGTGTGGAACATAGCATAAGTTTAGTTGAAGAATTTTGGTTAAAATGTAAGAGTAGAAAATAGAAAAAACTACTTGTGTCCATTAAAGGAATCTTTTTAAATTATATTTATTTCTATGTTTTTATTTCAATAAATAGTCAATTGTTTGTTTGGGTGGGTGGATGTCTCTCTCATACATTCATTTGAATGAAATAAAGTGTGGCTTTGGTTTCAATTTCGAATGTGTTATCACTGTTTGTGGGTGTGAATATCTCCTTAATACTATCATTTGAATGTAATGAGTTTTGTTTCATGTTTGAATGTGTTGTGTCAATGTGTGTGTCCATTCATGAGTGTTGAGTATGGGCTAAAGGTAAATTGTGTTATTAATGCCTTCCCCTCTTACTTATTCCACATCAATATTCCTGCATAGAGTTGTATAGTTTACATTTTTGGGGCTAGGTGTATATATTGAAAATTTCATTGAAAACAAACAAAATATATCAAAAAAAGAAATGGGAAGATAGGTAATTAGAATAAGAGATAAATATTAACCACATTCAATTGAAACAAGAAAACAAATTCAACAAATTCACTAATAAGACCCTAATCTAAACTAATAAGTCATGGACATACAAATATCATAAAATAATGCACTTATACACTTGATAATACTTTCTTGTTAAGATTTAAATATCTCATGGGCTAAATTTTATTAATAGAAGCTCAAAGTGTCCTTAGAGGATTGAGGCTCAAACATTGATTATATGTTAAGATATTTCACTATTGAAAATGACTATTTTTATATCATCAATGTAGTGGAAGTGCATAGAACGGATGAATAGTAACTCAACTCAGTAATTCAAGGCATATGACAAGCCATTGATTTATTTGATAATATTTATTTCTCTCATTGTTACCCTAAAATCAACAATCCACTTATCTTCTTTATCACCTTTAGGACATAAAATCTACAACAGGTTTGTAATCCTTCTTTGCTATTTGCTTATAATCGTTAAATATTACATTCGGGAAAATCTGTTGGATGAGGAGGAAGATTTTGGAACACAAAGTAACTTAGGTCTATACTTAAGTTGGCCACTCAGAATAAGGATTTTGACCCTCATACAAACCTTTTTGTCTTCAAGTCTAACCAAAATAGAAGCAAACTGAATGACAAAGACCACCTTGATATGATCTCCCCAATTGCTTGCCATTTTCTAACTTCTCTTTTTAAGGTGGATCTCTCGATAACTTTGGAAGGACGTACTATTTATATTTAAAAAGATGATGACTTTCGCTACCCTGACTGAGTTTTCCAAAATAAAAAATTTCCGTATTTTATGGAAAGAATTGATGACACCAAAATCTTTAATTTGACACCGCTACGATATTTCGAAGAAACGTGAAGTAGTTTACAAAACTATATTACCACGTGTGGTCAAAAGAAAAGTATGGCGGTTATTTCAGTCGGTCGACAGATCTGCATGCACGGCATTGTGAAGAAAAACACAGAACACGTTGCAAAATGAAAGCCATCTTTAGGTGATAATCATTTGAAAATTTAATCGCAAGGAGTCGAAGTATTTTTCATCACAGCAGATGCCTTCAGGGATCTGGTTGTACATACTTTGTGTACATATATATCAAGCAATTTAAGAGGTGACGTTCCCTCCGACGATTCCTTTGGACACATCTCAGAAAATTTAAATATTTTTTTCTTCTTACAATATTACAGAAAATTTCATGCCATATTATATGCCATATGACTCAAAGGGTTGGTTTGTATTAACTCTTAGGTCTAAATTTTAATTAATTTTATTACAACATTTTAGTCTTTTAAATTCACCTTTACAGCGATATTAAAGTAAAAAGCCATTCACAAAATCATAATTATCTTCTCTAAAAGAAAATGCAATTTAATTCATTGAAGTTGGATTTAAATTTGAATGATTTAATTTAATTCAATTGTAGTATACATTTGAAATGAAATTGAACACGCAGAACTAGTGGGAAAAGGATGGACGCGGGCGAGGGCTTCGGTGGCCTGCGTGGAGCGGAACCATCCGCAGTTGGACTTTCTTCACCTGGTGGCAGCTTGCAGGAGGCAAGAAAGGAGGCGTTCTATGTGGGCGAGCGCAGTAGGATCAGCAAAGTTAATGGTTGCTTTCCTCGCAGCCAAGACAGACCTGTGTTAGTTAATCCATCAGACACTGTTAAAGATGATGTTGAATATTTGGCTTCTCACACGCTAATTTGTAAGTTTCTTGGAATTCGTATATCCCAGTCGGCTCTGGAAGCCTAGATTTGCCGGTCATGGTAGATTGTAGGAGATTTTGATATCATGTTGGCTAGTAACACCAATTTCATGGTTAATTTCACTTGCATTTCTGATAGAAATAGGATTTTTCAGGGCGGCCCATACTTTTACGATCGTATTGGCCTCTTTATAAAACCCTGGAATGTAGGGTTTAACTCTGCTGAGGATCTCCCTTCACGAGTTTCGATTTGGGTCCGCCTTCCGAGGCTACCTCTAGAATTCTGGTGTGAGGATATCCTGTGCCAGATTGGGGCTATGATTGGAACACCTGCTGCAATTGCTCACCAATCTCTTGACAAGAAGGTAATCTCTTATGCACGCATCTGTGTTGATATTGATATCAACAACCCTCTGCCAGACTCTATTGAAATATGCTTGGGCACATCCACCTGGATTCAACCAATTTATTATGAGTCCATCCCTTTTTGGTGTCATTTTTGTCATGAGTATGGACATCTTAAGTGGCAATGCCCTCATGCACCTAAAGGCTCAAGCACCTATGAGGGATCAGCTGGTCCACGAACTGCAAATGAAGGTTTGAGGAATGGACAGCCTGATCCTGTCAATAGCAGAAATGGATAGCCAGATAGCGCAGCAAAAGGGAAAGCCCCCTTGAATACCACAAGTTCGGAGCAAGGCCAATCTGACTCAATGGGACTTGAAAGGGATGGTTTTACCCCAGTTCACCGCCGAACAAGAGGGAAAGGCCAGAAGCGCTCTCATCTTGACCAACAAGGAAATGCAGGTTTCAACCGCTTTGAAGTTCTTGATAACATGATCATAGAGGAGGGTACCCCGGTAGTGGAAAAGTGTGGGATGCTAGGGCCGGAAGGAAGGAATTATTTACCTTTTGATCCCTAGGACTTTGCCACTCAGCAAGCTTCGAAATCTGTTCTTGACCTAGAGGGCAATGTCCTCGTGGTGGCATCCACACAGGAAAAAGAAGTATGTTTGGCAGATTTGGAAAAAGAAGTGGAAGTTTCTAGCAAAGAAAAAGGACCCTCTTCCACCCTTGGTTTAATACAGAGACCTTTCAAGAAGGCATCCATCTCCACACCTTCTCGAGCAGGACGCAAAAAGGATCAAGAGAGGATTAAACTTACAGGAGATCTACTGGTAGAGTCAGGGGTGGTGAAGACCATGGACAAACACTTCCCTCACTTAACTCAATGATTATTCTATCATGGAATGTGAGGGGGTTGAATAGCATCCCCAGACAAAAGGCTATTCAGAAGCTGGTGAGAGATTATTCTCCTAACATTCTCTGCATTCAGGAAACCAAAATCTACGTTGACTCTTTGTTCACTTGCCGCCCCAAATTTTGGTTCCACAGCCATTGCCAGGGTATTGGTGCCTTGGGGACTTCGGGGGGCCTTGCTATGTGTTGGGATCTGAGAAGAGTCGTGCCACACCTTTGGCTATCCTGTATCTTGGCCCTCTCTATGGTTGCTTCCTCCTTGGAGACTGGTGAGATGATTTTGGTCACTAATGTATATGCCCCGGTGGATCTTCCAGGTCATCTCAAGCTTTTGGACCATATCTGTTATGTACAAATCTGCCAGCCCTTCTTGCCCTAGGTTGTAGCTAGGGACTTTAACTCTATCCTCAGCCTGAAGGAGAAGAGGGGTGGACTAGCTCGGTTAGGACCTTCTACAGAACTATTTCGGCAAAATATTGATCATTTACATCTTTTGGATGTGAAACCCCTCAATGGCCTTTTCATGTGGAATAATCGTAGGATGGGAGATGCAGCCATCTCGAAACGTCTAGACAGATTTTTAGTTTTATGCTATTGGCGCTCTAGTTCATTCTCTCTCTCCTCTGATATTCTTGATTAGCAGGGGTCTGACCATTGGCCTATCATGTTCTCTGTGAGATATATTGCTGCTCCTAAGTAGCCATCTTTCAAATTTCAACTGATGTGGCTTCGTGATGCTTCCCTTCAGGATTTAATGATAGGCTGGTGGCAACAAGGGACACCAAATTATGGCACAACTATGTTTGTGTTTGCTAAGAAGCTCCAGTATGTGAAAAGGAGATTGAAGTATTGGAATTTACACTATTTTGGTAATCTCCATACTAGGAAGAGAAGGGCGCAAGACCAGCTGGACACCATCACCAGACAGATTCATGATCTTGGATTGTCTGAAGCCCTGCGTGAGACTGAGCTTCAAGGCTCTACAGAACTGGCAGAATGGGAGCTTCACGAAGAGATTTATTGGAAATAAAAAGCTCGTGTTGACTGGCTTGAGGAGGGCGATAAGAACACGGATTTCTTCCATAACTCTGTCTAAGATCATTGTAACAGGTGCTTCATCTCGCCCTTGGTTACTTCAGATGGTAGAAGCTTGATGTCCTCCCAAGACATATCCAAGGAAGCTATACGGTTCTATTCTACTTTATTCGCAAATGATACTCCTCTTGATGAGCTTGCTGAAGGTACTATTTTATCTTGCATTCCCCCTATTATGTCTCCAGGAATGAACGACTCCCTTATGCAGCCTATTAGTATGTCAAAGCTGGAGGGAGTGGTCTTTGGCATGAAGAAAGGTAAGGCTCCAGGACCAGATGGATTCCCTGTGGAATTTTTCCAGGCATTTTGGGACGTCATCAATCAGGAATCTTTTGGGGGTGATCCAGGAGTCCTACTCCAACAAAGAAATGCTCCGGGCCTTGAATGCTACTTTTCTAGTGCTCATCCTGAAGCGCGAACAAGCTAACTAGTTAGAATATTTCAGACCTATTGCTCTCAACAATGTGGTCTAAAAGATTATCACTAAACTGATTGTGGAAAGGCTTAAAATCTGCCTTCCCAAGCTCATCTTTGAGGAGCAAGGGGGATTTGTTGCTGGTAAGTAGATTATAGATGGAGTAGTTATAGCGTATGAGGTTATTCATTCTATGAGTATTTCTCAAGACCGTGCTATGTTTGTCAAGCTTGATATGGCTAAGGCATATGATAGAGTCAGATGGGGCTTCCTTAATAAAGTTCTTCAGGATTTCGGCTTTAATCAAGACTGGATCAGTCGGGTGCTTAGCTGTGTTACAACCCCCTCTTTCTCAGTCCTTATCAATGGTGCTACCTCTGAGCTTTTTGGCGCCTTTAGAGGACTTTGTCAGGGAGACCCTCTTTTTCCATATTTATTTATTATTCTGGTAGAAGGCCTTGGGTGTCTTATTAAGCTTTGGGCTTCTCAGCATATGTTACAGGGTTGGCGGTGGGGAAATGGATTACCCACTTTATGCCACCTCCAGTTTGTGGATGACACTTCCCTGGTGGGGAGAGCTTGAATTCAAGAAGCTGAAGCTTTTTGACTCATTCTGGACACTTATATGGTGGCTTCTGGATAGATGATTAATGACCACAAATCCTCTATTGTTTTTTTTAACACCCTCGAGCCTATTCAGCAAAGGATTATGGCCATCTTGAGGTTTTAGACACAATCTCTTCCTCTTACCTACCTTGGGGTCCCTATTGTGGTTGGAAGACAACCAAGGCTCTTCTGGCAGAGGATGCTGGACAAACATAGACAAAAAGTTAACCACTGGACACATAGATGGCTCTCCACTACTAGCAGGGTGACACTCTTGCAGTCAGTGATTCAAGCCCTCCCCATTTACTGTAGTATGGTGCAGTCTGCCCCTGGATACTTCCTGAAGAAATTTGATGCTCTTTCTCACCAATTTTGGTGAAGTGGAAATCTCCTTAACACCAAATGGAGCTTGCTTAACTGGGACACCATTTATCGACCAAAAAAGGAAGGTGGCCTTGGACTTCGCTCTGTAATTCTGTGTAGTCAGGCTCTTGCCGCCAAACTCTATTGGTGCTGGTGTTCCCATCCTACCCAACTCTGGGCCTGCATTCTGGCCTTTAAATATTACCCCAGGGAGAGGCCTGAGGATATTCCTAGAATCCCCCTAGAGGGAAGAGGGTCGATGGTTTGGAAAACCCTCAAGCGATGTGCTCAGCTGGTGAAGCGCAGCCTTTTTTGGATCTGCAACAGGGGAACATACACTCTTTTTTGGAGTGACTCTTGGGATGGGCATCCCCCTCTCTTATCCTCTCATCCACATCTGTAGCTACTCTGTGATGTTATGCTCGATGTTGACTGGAATACGGTGAATCATTATAAGGAGGCCATCAAGTTGGGCACTACAGTGAGTTATAGACAGAAGAATTCCTTGGATTGGCCTCCAGGAGGCTCTATTGAGGATCGAAAGGAGTTATCTTTGATATTGGCCTCTAGGGAATGTAGTTCCTTGCAGGAGCATGATGTTCTGGCCTGGGGAGGAGATCCCTCAGGGAAGTATTCTGTTTCTGCCGGATACCTTGCCTTGACTAAACATCTCCTTGGTGAGGTGGTGGTCCCTTGGGGGACCAAAGTTTCGAACAGCTACTCTTGGTCCAAGTGTAATTTCTTTCTTTGGGTGTTAGTTCACAATAGATGTCTCACCTGGGACAATCTCTGTAAATGAGGTTTCCAGGGGCCCTCCATGTGTGTTCTTTGTCGCAGCAGTGGGGAGACTGTCTCCCATCTTTTATTTTAGTGTCCTTTTGCCAAACTAATTTGGCACTTCTAGTGGGATGTTTGGGACTCCCTGTGTTGGCACGTTTCTTCTTTGGTTGAATTCTAGGACCACTTGGGTCATCCCCCCTCTCAAGATTCTTTTCTCCAGGTCGCGTGGCACATTGGCCCGTCTTTTGTCTTGTGGCAGCTGTGGCTATAGAGGAATAGGCAGATTTTCCAAGGTACCAATACTGAGATTCGTGTCTTGTGGGGGAGAATTTTGAGCTCTCTTTTAGAAACACTTCATGCTAAATGCGACCTGGCGGTGGACTTGAGTTCGACTGATGCCAAGGTATATGCATGCTTGGCCCCTACTGCCCCCTGGGGTACTCCCCTCGCCCCTCTCACTATAGAGCACACCTGTGGTTAGTCGAAGCATCCTGTTGATAGGACAGGTCAGTGGTCTCCCCCTGAGACTGGTTGGCTTAAAATCAACACCGATGGTTCATCTTGTTGGAACCCTGGACCTGTTGGGATAGGTGGGGTGGGTCGTGACAGATCTGGTCAGGTGATTTTTTTATTCTCTATTCACAAGGGTTGGTATACTAATAACTTCATGGAAGCTCTTGCAATGTTAGTAGCTATCCAACAATGTTGATCTCTCAGCTAGAATAGAATCATTTGCAAATCTGACTCCCAGGTTGTTATTAATATGTTGAATGATCAAAATTTTGAGACTACTGACTAGCGTTTGGCTAGAGTGGCACTTCAGATCCTTCAGCTCTGTACTTCTTTATATTATGTTTCCTTTTAGTATATTCCTCGCAAATGGAACAAGGTGGCTGACTGCTTGGCCAAATGGGCTTCTGAGCATGGGCCCCCTTCGAACGTGTCAGAACATAGGTTGTTGCCTCTGGAATTCTCCCAGAAGCTTGACCAGCTGATTGACCAGGATAACCTTATGTAACTTTGTTCTTTTCTGGTTTTAATAATATTTTTACCCCTTTTAGTTAAAAAAAATAAAATAAAAATAAAAAATAAAATTGTAGTATAATTTTTTTATAAATTTAATATAGCTTTGATGTGAAGCTAAGGTTTAGTTAACTTTAGAGTTAATATCAAAAAGTCATCATGAGCATCAATTTGAAGTGACTTAAAAGATAACGTTAAGCTCATGTTTATGTTTATTTATGTCTCTCATATAAAAAATCTAACTTAGAAGTGGTCAACGTTAATTTTTATGTCTAAATTTTTTAGGTAACATTATTGTAAATAATAATTGTGACTTTAAATTGGAAAGTAAACATGTCATTGATATGAATTCATTTAGGAATATAATATATACATAACTGTTAACTTAATTGATAATATTTTTAGCGAAAGGGTAAAAAGAGGATTATTATAAGGCCATATCCTTATTATAAAGAGAGATGGAAAAAATAGAGGGGAAACCATCAAGGTTAAATATATGACAAACCACTTAAGTCAAACAAAAACCACCTATATCAAAATTGGATGGAAACTAGAAAAAAAGATAATATAAAGTAAACTGACATCAAAACAAAAGCAAAATTACCATGAAACCATCTAGATCAAATGCTAGAGAATGTTGGATTCTCTATATTCAAGGTTGCTTTCATTATTCCTTCATGAGTTTGAGATGGTTGATCAATGCTTAAAGTTCTTAACTTTTCCATTTAGTGATTAGATTATTGCCTCTAGTGCACCTGATTATTCGATCCTAAACTAAACCCAACAACTAGACTTTCCTGTTAATCTACAAGTCCTAAAAGTGATCCAAATATTTTACATAGTTCTCCACAGCAATTATACTCAATATCTTAACTTTTTCTATGTTGGTTCTAATATATCCTATTTCAACTTCTAAGCTATCCACTCTACTCTTGGAAGTAGCTAGTTCCTCTCTTAGTCTGACAACTTCCCTCTTCAGCTCAAACATTTCATCACTAGGTGAGGTTTTAATAGCATATGATCTTGGTTGGTCCTAGTGCTTTACAAATCTCTCCTTCTTAAGTTTTTCCAAATCTTGAAGCAATGACCTAAGCATACATTAATGAAGGACAAAGTATTATCAGAGATTTTCCACTTTAGACAAAAGAACTCTCCTTTCTAAGGTACATGGGGAAGAAAAAGGTGGTGTTCAATCTAGGGAAGCCTCAACAAGAACCATGAAAGGAATGTCAATAATATAATCCAATACTATATTTGAATTCACCTTCTCATCATGTTTGATGTTCTCCAAAATGGATCTTTAGTCTATTTATCCTCATGCCTACCCTTATCAGCTTCCTCTACCTCTGGTTCAATTAGAAGATCAACCGATTATTCATCCTGAATCTCAACCACACTCCCTCAACTTTATATTGGATTTTATTAGAAATATTTCTCTTAATCTTGAGGTTTTCAAGTGACTAAATGGATCCAACCTTAAATTTAATTATAGTTTTAAGATTTACCATGTTCATATTTAACAAATAAACTCTAGACATTGGGAGGAATGATGATTTTAACTAAGTTTGCATTCAACCCGACATCCTTTCCAATCTCACTAGGTCCATTCTAAATCTTATCATTTACATTAATTTACCATGTATAACAAGCCTTGTCTATGAAAGAGAGATATGGGAGTAAAGGTTGGAATATAAAAAGGATAAGTCCCTGGAGCAGTAGGTGCTTACCCTTGCCACTTTGAATATTTGTAACAAACCATTCCAATGACAAAAAAAGATAAAACAATGTTCTCATTTGGATATCCCACTTGAAATTTAAGAATACTAAATTGATAATATTAAATCCTAAAGTATTGACCTTATAAAGTAATGCAACAGATAGATTTTAGACTAACCTCCATCTATGGCCATGGGAGGGAGTTTCTAACAATGTCTTCTCCATCATGATAATTCACCACCATTTTATTTTTTCCATAGAAATTAGATATAATAGTTTGCTTGTTGTGTATATCATATAATAATTTCCTTCCCTTCAAAACCATTCTACTTATGGAAGAAATGCACTCTTTTATAGATTCCATTTTGACACCCCTTAACAAAAGCCTTCCATTCCATGATTTATAAAATTTAATAGAGATATTCAAATCAAATCATCTAACCCTTTCCATAAAATTCCACATACTTCCCTTCCAAAAAATATTACACAAGGAAAAGACCATTCTAGTTGACTCATAGGACAATGGTTCAGTATGGACATCCCACCTCCGATTTCTATTACTAAGCATTGTATTCTATTTAAATATAACAACCTCCTTTTCGTATAAATTGTCACCCTAGGAAGGAGAGTTATTTTTCCTATTTAATCTTATTTATAGTCACATAAATCCCCTCCATATCCCTGTAGTCAAATTATTCACCTAAGTGGAAATGCATATATTGTGCTCATTTATTAGAGATAAATATGACTCAATTGATTTTAAATTCACATGTTTGGATGATGTGTTCAGACCATTATTCTATCTTAACATCAACCTATGATGGAGCATTCAAGGATTACACACGATTTTCTTATTAATGAGGAATGAAATTGGTGATGTCATCCATCATGATGCGAAAAAGGAGACTAACAAATAATTATATCCCAAGATCCAACTTCATTATTAATGATGTAAGAAATATAACTAGGGAGATAATTGGGTTTGTTTTTGTTAGAATACAAGTTTGAAGACACATTTAAATTGGTGAACTAGTTGTCTATTAAATTTCATTCTTTTTCAGTGTGAGAGGAGAGCTCGATAAAATAGACTAAAAAATAATGAATATCATTGAACAAGTTACTAAATGACCAACAAGGATTGGAATAATTTTTAAGGTAATTTATGAAATTCAAATAATCACCCTCAATGAGTAGCCACTTAGATCCCACTTCCTTGGCTAAATTAATACCATCAAAAAATGTCATTGCCTCTATAAAGTGGTTAGTTTGAATACCAAGGGATTTATCAAAAGCATATCTAAAGTGTCCTTCACAATCTATGATGATCCCTCATTCTCCATCTAGGAAAGGATTTTCATTCATAAACCCATTACAATTAATTTTAAGCCACTTAGTGGGGTCAGGATGGGGGAGTCCACTTGATCAATTTTCTATCCAAATTATTACAAGTCTTTGCCAACTCTCTACCAATTTTCAAGCCCCATGGCCGTAAAGTATTTTCTTACTCAGATCAAATACTAAGGTTACCCTAAATATTGGAAGACTAAACATTTTACCTAATTGAAAACAAGATCTTGGAGCCAAATCTATTAGGAACACATTTTTTATTCAAGAAAATAATTATATTATGTTACTTCCATAAACCCCTAAAAAGGTGGTGGATAAAGAGTCTCCATAGAACTTGAGAGAGGGACTAATAAAGGGAGGGTACCATTGGAGGATGAATTTAAGAAGTGTATGTGGTATCATATGGGCTACACCAAAATATGCAAGTAATCAATTAATAAACATACTGGAAAAGACAGAGAATGAGAAGGTGAGGACTAATTAATTATTTGATCCATAAGGATCACATCTATTCATCAACATACTCTCATTTTATTCAAATTTTCCATTTTTAGGATTTTTTTTGAGATAATAAATATGAGAATATATTTACCTTAGGATTCAACTCATTTTCCTATTAGATCTCTAAGGGAAAACAATCCAATGATTGAACCAAATCCACTGAATAAACTAATTTTACGCATTCAACAACTTCACCATTTCAATAATAATAAAATATCATGTCTCCACTTGGAAATCTTTCCAATTTATTCCTTGATGACAAACAAAAAAGTAGTCCTCCATATTTTCTCCCATGGTCACTTTTAACATGTCACTAATTCTGTTCTAAGGCGTTAATGAGTTTAGAGGATGGTTGAGAAACTAGGCATCATCCTAGAATCTAAATTTGTTACGCCTTGGCACAACCCATACATATCACTTGGATAGATGTTTCAATATCATATATATAAAGTTACAATATAAGTGATACTACAATGGGGTCATCCAAAGTCAAGATTGACTAAAATTAAAAATAGGAAAACTATTTTTCTTTATAACTTTAGTCTGTAATTTGTCTTCAATCATCAATCGCCATCCCATGTTGGCAAGGAGAGATTTGTTCATAAACCTCATATTTATCAAACCCATCACACCTTGATGTTTAGGAAGGTATAATTTCTCCCAACCAACCAAATAGAATCATCTCAACTCCTTACAAGACCACATGATCCTTTTTTGGATCCTTTCTAATTTTTATAATGCCTTGGAGGGAATATTGAAGAGAGACAACGTTATATGGGAATATTATATATCAATATTTATAGGAGCTAAAGTTCCATCCATGGCTAAGAAGGCACCCTTTCTATCCTACTTGTTTTAATTGGAACATGTCTAACAAAGAATTCAACATGCTCATATAGAGTCTCCTTTTTAGAAGTGGCATTCCAAGGTAGTTGGAAAGAATTTATTTGATAGGATAGCTAATAATGTGATAAATTATCCTTTGTCTAATAAAATTTTTGTTTATTAATAAGAAATAACTCTTTCCCTATTTGATGCTTTGACTAAAAACCTCAACATAGTCAGAAATGATAGATTTGATGAAATAACCTACCTAGACCAAATCTTATGGCATGATGATTATAGAATTAAAAAATTTCCTATGGGATGGTGGATCCACCAAGGGAGATATAATTATAACTTTTAAAGTTTCATATTTTATATGGGCCATAAATCTCCTACCCAAAGCTTAAGACAAAATAATGAAAATATAGAAGGAAATGGGGTCTCCCTACCTAAATCCCCTCTCAAGAAGGAAAAAACCAACTATGATTACATTAACAAGAACAAAATAATGAGGGTAAAAATATAAGAGGAAACCATCTACTTGAACTTGGGATAAAACCTCAAATCCTTATAATTTTATGAAAATATTCTTAGGACACACGCATAGACATTATTCATGTCTAATTTTGAAAACATAAATGCCCATATATTTTTCTCAATTTAATGGAAAGTTTCATAGGATAGCATTTATAATTTTAATTATATATCTATCTTCAATAAATGATCCCTAGTTTTGTGAAATAAAATTTTGAAGAAATTTGTAGAGTGTGACCGATAAAAATCTAAACCATATTTTAAAAAAAGTATTAAAGAGGATAATGGGCATGAAGACTTTAAGTTATTTATCCCAAAACATATTGGGGATGAGAAAAATAAAGTTATTTTTATTTTTATTTTTCAAATGTCAAACAAACATCCTTATCCACTATGTCCTAGAAGTACTTGAAAAACAAAGGCAGGTACCCATATGATATGGGAGATTTATCTCCATCCATATAAAATAACATATATTTGAGCTATGCCATGATGGATGAGTCATAATCATATTATTTTCATCTCTAGATATACTTCAAGGAAACTTATTCAAAAGGGATACCTCCTCAAGGTTTGGGTTAATATTGCATGAAAAGAGGTTTTTGTAGTAGGAAATAAGATCCCAATTTATCACTTCTTATTCAGAGATGGAATCCCCATTATATTTCATAATTTCATATATTTTTTTCACATTACTTATTCTTAGAGTAGAGATGTGGAATTATTTTGGTGTTCTTGGCTCTTTTATTAATCCAAATATATCTAAATTTTTCTCTTTAAAAGGATTCTTCCCTAGCTTTGAGAGACTAAAACTCACTGAGAAGTTTGGTATATTTATCCAATAAAAAATAATTAAATAAAAAAAAATTAATATCTTCTTCTAGTACTGAGTGTTACCCATAAGTCTTAGCTTTCTACTCAAAAATATTACAAAAAAATGTATGTTCCATATCCTAATGTTTGCCTTTACATTTGTGAACTTCCTATCTACTTTAAATGTACTGAAGCCATCAAAATACTCATTCCACCATTATATAATATGTTTTTTTATGTCCATATGTTATAAACACATCCTCTTTAACATAAATGGATATAAAACTTTATTACTATCTTATTGTGTCAAAAGGATTAGAGGATTATGATAAGAAGCATTCTTGGGAAGACCAAAGAGGGAAGTGGACATATGGTCAATCTAGTGAGGGGAGATTTAGGATTTATCAAGTGTGATTTGGATGATATCCTTACCTAATATCCTATTTTACCATGTATATATTATTTCACTAAGATTTATGTCCAAAAGGCCACAACTGAAGATAAAGATACTAAGATCTTCCATACTCTTTGTGATGTCATGAATCCCACCGTTATTATCCAAAGTGGAAAGAGGGGTATTAAAGTCACCAACAATAATCCAATTTGATGCTCCTATAATATATTCATTAAATTTATGCTCATTCCATAAAATTTTCTTCCAACATTTGAGTTTGATGTATAAACATTAGAGATAACTTAGGTCTCTTTATTACTCATAATGGATAAGAGAATATTGGCTTGATTATAAATTTTAAAAAAGACTTCACCTTTCATGAATAGTGGGTCCCAAGAAGTAGTAATCCCTACTGAGTTTGTTTTATAACTCCATATATTTCCCCGTTTTCTTATTCCACACAAAGTTTTGGACTGTAAAGAAACATTTTTAGACATATTGGTTTATTAAATCAAAAAATGTTAGTATTATATGTCTTTCTCAAATTAACAAGAACCCTATCCTTTTTAGGGCTATTGATCCCCCTTATATTCCATAATATTATCTTCAACTTTTTTTTTGTTGGACCCTTGTGTCCTTCCCATTTTAGTGTTGTTTTAGCCTATTCCTATGACATTTCTTTGATTCTTGTTGCCTTTGTTATCAATCTACCCTTATATTTCCTTTGCTCCACACCCATGGCCAAACCTTTTTTCCCACTATGGGCTTGATGATTGCTAAAAGTATGACTAGAGGAAAGAGGGATTGAGATAAAGAACTATCTTAGAGAGCATGAAACCAAATATTATTTAAATAGAGAGGGAACTATTTAACCTTTCCAGATTACCAAATCTTGATTAATTATGTAATTAGGTAGTAAGATGGGGTCCCAATTCTTTATAGAAGCCAAGGACATAATGACTTAAATATTTCCTTCACTTTTTAATATTTGATTCCTTGAAGAGCATTCAGAAATAAAGTGTTTTATTATGGATTTATGTGGAGGTGAGACAACAAGAACATACCTATTACCATACTTCTCTTTAGCTTATTTCATCTCAACAACTAGGTCTAATGACCTATCAAATGGAGAGTCTAGTCTTTTTTTAAAGTCTTCTCTCTAAATGGTTGGAGTATTTGGGGGAGAGACTAGTTGGTTAACTTATTTTTATGGTGTCTTAGTTAGGGGATTGATATTTATAACATGGTTATTAAATTACACCTCATCAGCCTCTCTTATACTCTTAAGATAATTCTTCCAAATAAGTTTGATTCATATGATTAACTTTGAATTCAGCCCCTAAAGATGCTTTCAACTTACTTAGTTTAAAAATAGATTCTTATTTTATATTTTTGATCTTTTTCCTCACCTCATCATTCATGGAATAACCTTCTTATCTATGTTGAGGCTTTATTTTTCCTATGATTGGTTTGTCAATTCCTTTAATTATTGCACAACATCTATATTATAAGGATGGAATAAATCATATTTGCATCCACCTTTTTTCTCTAAAAAATGTTTTCCTTAATTATTTATTGGTATACTTTCAATTAATGCCCTCAATTATGACACTAGTGATATAATAGGATATTATTTCCATTTTCAATCTGCTACTTCCATTATCCAAAATTTGAGGATGAAACAATAGAAGATGGAATAAATTTATCGAAAGTAGTGGAAAAAAAAACTACCCAAGATCAATCTCCTCCTAGATTTATAAACTTGGTCAATAGAAATCAGATGTCCAAATGATCTAGTGATCCCTTCAAAAACCTCTTCCTCCTAATATTACATTGGAAGACCAACCAATCTAACCCAAAGGAGTAACTCATCAAGTTTCTCTTTCTCTTAGTGGAATCTAGGTTGACATTTTTTAAGGAAGATATTGGATTTATTGAGGAGCTAGTGTCCTTCTAAAATATTTTATCTTGACATTAATTGTAAATTTAAATATTGATATTGATATTATAGTTAATTAATATTATTTTTTAGATAGATACTAGGGTCGATGGGTCCTGAGCTCTATAATAAAAGAGATTACCATAAAACAAAGAACAAGAACCATCAACCATAGGGTTGAATACTCAAAGCAAGCATGGGTGTGGAACCATATAGGACTCATCAAGACAAAAAAGATACACAATATAACAAAAGATAAAAATCTCAAATACAACTAATTCCCTTATTCTTTTTATTATCAGAGCAAAGTATCCTGGAAAGATAATTGTGAATGAGACACTTTTTTCGTACTTCTCACTATAGTCCAATTTTCTTGTTTACTCACATTACCTGAATCAACACTAGAATAAACACAAATCTAATGATGAGCCTCTAGAGACCTTTTTCCTTCTATCTAAATCCACAATACTAATCCTAGCTGGCTTATCATCCTCAAATATTAGAATTAAGGGCACATCATGAGTCAAACATACTCTAGGATCCTCCTCAAGATTGACTTTTGTAACTACTCTTGATGACAAATTAGGATTGTTGTCTATAAAAAAATTAAAAAGATCATCACATGCACCCTCTCATCATGAAGATATCACTTTGCACTTGGAACTTTGGCAAGATGTGGATGAATGATCAAATTTTAAGCAATTATGACACTTGAAGGGAAGCCCCTCATAATCAACAATATGGGTTATTTATTTTCTTTATTTTATTTACTTATATTTATTATTTAGATTGATGTACTAATTACTTATTATAATTATTTTATTACTTTGATTAATAATTTTCACCATATAGGATAAGTTTTCATAGCTAGTAGTCAACTTAGACACCTATCTTGTCACAGTAGATTTCAACTCCACTACTCATGGTAAGATAGGATAAGATTGCTTAACAAGTAATCAACTTGTATTGAGAATTTACACAAGTTAGACACCTATCTTGTTAGTGTGGAGTTGCACTCCACTATTCTTGTAGTCAGATATCAATTGAATTACATGTGTTTTGTGGGTTACCTAATCTTTATCTTGCATGCTTGGTTATGACTATTTGTATATTCTATATCATATCAATATTGAATTATCAGAGTAATTCATCATATTTGAATTATTTATTCATTTTGATTATTATAATGGATATACGGTTATTTTTTATTACTATTAATGGTTTATCTCTTGTTTATGATTTCAATAAGATTCATTAGATCCTATAGCTAATTCTAACATGGTACCAAAGCTATATTGAATTTATAGATTGCTAAATATTCAAGAGTTTTTTTAATTTTGTATATAGGCAAAAATTGGATCTTTGTAAAGAATTTTTGATCTCACCATTGAGTTTAAAGTGCCTGAGATAATCAAAATTATCTACAATTTTGTCTGAATTGGGTACAAGAGGTAAAAATAGAAAGGGTTTGATCTAGAAGCACTATGCCCAAATCCAGTGGGTACTTAAAAATTAAAGCATTTATGAGCAAAATGGACCTCATGATTGCATTTGGAAGGCATCAATATATATATATATATATATATATATATATATATATATATATATATATATATATATATATATATATATATATATATATCGACATAAAATTTGTCTAATTTGGACATAGTCACCTGGAAGGCAATTTTTTTTAACTCCCAGGTATGACCGTATAGACTGTAAAGTGCAATTTTATTTTTAGCAAGCTTCATATATCAACAACTATAATTGATAGGGTAACTTTGGGAGCCCATCATTTAAACACTAAGAGGTATTTTAAGTGATATTTTTTTTGAAATAGCTTAAAATTTTATTCTCTTCATTGTTGTACTCTTAGTTTTTTTTCTAGATTTGTCCATATTTTTCTATAATTTAGGTTTTTATATAACAACTCTTCCCTGTCTTCATTTATACAACTTTAAAGGCTCATAAATTTCACATGTGACCTCGTATTGAGGTCTATTTTTTTAAAAAATTCATATTTTTCATGTACAATGCATTGGTACAAAAAAAAATTGTAATAAAATGCATTTTTAGTGCTTTTCAATGAGAGGGCCTAGTTGAGCTTTTTATAAACTAAAAAAATTATAATCCAACCTTGTAACTACAATAAATTATAGAGTGCCAAAAAATAGTTATTGGATGGGATAAAACTAAGTAATTGAAGGGGATTTTGTGGTGTGTTATGTACTTTGATTTATGCTTTATGATAGTTTATTTCTAATTGCATCATAGGCAATCCTAAGTTCCCACTATTAATAGCATAAAACTATAACACATGGAAATAAATTGTTTGGAATACATTAATGATATTATGATATAAGCCTTACATTATAAATATTCTTACTCCACCTATCGATGCACAAGAGTTACAACACTTTCTCTTGGAAACTACTAAAGTTATTGGATGCATTCAGTCTTACATGTCTTTAGATTTGAATTTCCATCTTGACAAATGCACAAATTCAAAAGAGGCTTGAGATAAATTAGCATCATTATTTGGAAAAATGAATGAGGTTTGTTGCTACCAAATTGATAATGACCTCATTAGTTTGGATCCTAAAAATTATGCTACAATACAAACTACATCAATAAAGTCATATATCTTAGAGCACAACTTTCTAAATGTAAAGTTGATAAAAATGATATTCAATGGTTTTTTAATGCCTTACATAAATTAGGTCATAAATATTCATCCTCTATCTATAGCTTTCAGACTCATAGGGTCACATTGGACACATCTTATCAAATTCCCACATTTTAGGTATTCTCTAAGATTATAATGGTTGAAGAAGAAAAGCTAAAAGCTATGGGTCTAATCAAGTCATCCAAATCTCATTCCCTAGTTGCAAGTTAACCTCAGCATAAGCTAGTTGCAACATCAACATCAAATACAGGTGCAAGTAAGAAGAAGTAGAATAATCAGAATAACTCACAAAAAGATAAGAATAAAGGGAAACAATCTTCCTCACAAGGAGATTATAAAACTATTAATAAGAAAGGGGACTCATAAAAAGGGACTAGCACTCCTTGATCTTATTGAAAAAAGGGGTTTCATATTGAACAAAATTATTAGAATAAAGAGATAGATGAACTTAAGGGTCTTCTCACAAAGAATAACATCAATCAATCCTCTTCGAAGGATTCTTCCACTCCTTCAAATTCAAGAAAAGGGAAAGATACATCACAAGTTACATTAAAAAGTTCTCCGAAGTCATGGAACATTGACTTAGGTGATTGATACCATATAAGTTTTGATCTAGAATAATTTTTTGCATTAGAACCAAGTTCCTTGACTCTTATTCTCATAGGTGATGATTCTAAGATAGATGTTATAGGAAAAGGTATAGTTGATGTTGATAGTGTTGTATTTTAGGATGTCCTCTATGTGCCAAAGTTATCAAATAACCTTCTCTTTGTCTACCAAATCATTCACTTTGATACTATTAGGAAAGTTGAGTTCACACTTGATTATGTATCAATAAAAAAATTAGGGGATAATGCCTTAGTTGCAGTGGGAAAAGTCGATAACCAAACTCATATTTATTCATTCTCCCATATTGTACCTTAGTCTTCCTCTATAGATTTTATCTCATACAATAATTTAGTGAGAAAACTATGGTATGAGCAGTTTGGTCATCTGAACTAGCACTATTTACAATAATTTAGTCAGTAGGAGATGGTTACAGGACTTTCATGGATCTAATTTTTATGGGGTGTATGTCATGGTTGTGCCTCAGGAAAACATCTAGAGGATAGGTTTGATAAAGGGAAGGCTTGGAGGGCTACACTGGTCCTCAAAATTTCTCATAGTGATTTAGAAGGTCCATTACCTACTTTATCTTTTAGTAAAACCCATTATGTATTCACATTTATTGGTTACTATTCCAGATATACTTGGGTTTATTTTATAAAACTCAAGGCTGAAGTATTTAATAGATTTCTAGAGTTCAAAGCTCTAACAGATAAATAATCAAGGAATTATGTCAAGATCCTCTATACCGATAATGGGAGGGAATATGTGAACAATAAGTTTGAATAATTCTGTGGTCTTGAAGGAATTGATCTTCAACATTCAGTTGCATACAAACCTCAGTAGAATGGTGTAGCAGAGAGGAAAAATATATTCTTAAAAGAGATGGCAAGTTGTATGATTCATATAAAATCATTAGTACTTAAGTATTGGGTGGAAGTGATTAATTATGATGCATATATACAAAATAGGGTTCCTCAAAAAGCTTTAAAGGGGATAAAACCTCTTGAATCTTGGTGCAATAGAAAGCTATAAGTGCATCATTTGCGAGTCTTTGGTAGTCCAACATGGGCTTACATACCATTAGACAAGCACCTCACTTTCGAAAAACAAAGCCAGACTTGTATATTTGTGAGATATCCAAATGGTATTAAGGGATATTGTATATTTTTTTTATTTGAATAAAGTTCTTCAGAATTCACTTCTAACATTTCTCATTCTTCTTCCTTATAATAATTAGCTAGAAGTGATGATGATAATCTTGATTCATTTACTTGTAGGGATGATGAGGTAATACCTCCTCAACTAGGTTTACTAGGCTAGGTTGTAGTTCCTCATCTTTCTCCTCTAGTTCCTCACCCATTAATGCCTTTGTGGGTTAGACAAACTTTGGAGGATGCAGACCCTCTTATTGTGGATCTATTATATAGAATGAGAACATAGTCATAGCATGATCTTACACATTCCCATGTTGTCGTAGCTTCCGATCCATAATCTTTTCAGGAAGCCACAGGGATAGTTGAGTGGGATTCAACAATGGAAGAGGAATATGACTAATTAATTAGGAAAGACTCTTGGGATCTTGTTTCTCTTCCTAAGGGAAGAAAATTTGTATGATGTAGTTGGATATATCTGACTAAGTTTGTAGTGGATAGAAATATTTACAAGTATAAAGCACACTTAGTGGCCAAAGGTTTTCCCAAGTGGAAGACATTGACTATACAAAAATCTTTACTCCTATTGCTAAGATCAATTCCATTTTCTTGATACTAGATATTAGTGTAGCTCATGTTTGGATTATACATTAGATGGATGTGAAGAGTGAATTTATTCATGGGGATCTTCATGAGGAGATATATATATGGAGTAGCCACAGGGGTTCATTCAGGATTCTTCACTGTTATGTCACTTGTATAAGTCTCTCTAATGTCTAAAACAAGCCCTTATAGATTGGTATTATAAAATAGACACATTTATTCTCTTAGTTGGGTTCTCAAGATGTCACTCAGATCTGAATGTCTATAGTATATGATAGGAGGATTAACTATTGTACTTGGTGATCTATGTTGATGATCTCATTATTACAAGAAGCACAACATCCATCATAAGCAGTGTTAATATTGTAATTCATGATAAGTTTTATATGATAGACATGGGCCTATTACATTATTTTTTGGGGATTCAGATAACACAGTCTTCTTCCAATATTACTCTTTCATAGCCAAAGTATGATATGGACTTGCTAGTTGGGTTTCACATGGCTGATTGTAGCCCTGCACCAACTCCCTTTTTATCTGGAGTTAGAATTGAGGTTCATTATTCCACTCCCTGGGTTGATGTCACATTGTATTTCCATATTTTAGGCAACCTCATCTATATAACTCATACATGGCCCAACATTTAATATGCAGTTGGCATGGTTTCATAGTTTAAGCAGACATGCCATTAGCTTCATTAGAGATCTACCAAGTGATTTTAAAGCTACATTCAGGTCACTATCAGATACATGATTCACTATATAGTAGGTATCAGTTTGGATTTGGTGGGATACATAGATTTTGATAGGGTTAGTGATTATGATAATTGTAAGTCCACTTTTGGTTACATCTTTCACTTCAGATCTGGCCCCATTTGTTGGTAGAGGAAGAAGCAGCATGTTATTTCTCTTTCATCTATATATTTTGAGTATCATAACACTGTTAATGCCACTACTAAGGCTATTTAGCTTTAGAATATTCTCACTAAGCTTGATGTTCCATTTCAAAAGCCATCAGTCATATACTACGATAACTAGAGCACTATCTAGATCTTGAAGAATCTAGTTCATCATTAGAGAAAAAATACATAGAGATCCATATGCACATTATCAGGGAGCTGATTTAGGTGGAGATCATTGATCTTCAATATTGTCCTATAGAGCAGCAGATTGTAGATATTTTCACCAAACCTTTCACTAAGAGCAAGTACCTTCATTTGTGGTCTCTTTTGGTGGTGTGGGACATCAGTTCTCTAGGGGGATATCTTAGACCTTCATTTTGAGGAGGAGTATTTTTCCTTTAGGTTTTTTCCTTTCCTCATTTATTTGTATATAGTACCTAATATGGCTACACATTGTCGAGACTATTATCTGCATAGCCCTGCCTAAGCTTCATTTATAGGCGTGTTGGTGCATTTATTTTCTTTATTTCATTTACTTATATTTATTATTTAGATTGGTGTATGAATTAATTATTTTAATTATTTTATTACTTTGAGTAATAATTTTCACCCGATAGGATAAGCTTGCTTAGCTAGTAGTCAGCTTAGACATCTATCTTGTTACAGTGCAGTTCCACTTCACTATTCAGGGTAAGATAGGATAAGATTGATTAACTAGTATTCAGCCTATGTTGATCATTTACACAAGTTAGACACCTATATTGTTAGTGTGGATTTGTACTCCACTATTATTGTAGTTAGATATCAATTGAACTACACGTGTTGTGAGAGTTCCCTGATCTTTATCTTGGATGCCTTGTTTTATATAAGAAATGGCTATTTGTGTATTTTATATTAGATTAATATTGAATTATATGAGTAATTCATCATATTTGATTTATTTATTCATTTCCATTATTATCTTAGATATATATATTTATTATTTATTACTTTACTATTTTATATCTTTTTTATGCTTTCTATTAGATTCATTAAAGCTTATAGCTAATTATAACAAATAGTTTGAAACCAACAGTACCCATTGACTCTCATATCAATCATTACTAGAAGGTCTTGAGAGATATCCATACAAAAAAAAATCCTAGTAAAGGTGGTGTAGGAGAAATTAGAGGTTGAATCATTAGTGACCAATATTTCACCCAAGGTTACACCAATAGCCATCAGAAATGATTCTACCAAAAAGTTAAGAGGAAGATATGGAAGTTGAACCTAAATGGGTCTAAGGGAGATATTTTTAACCAAAGGATTAAAATATAGGAATCAAGGTTTTAAAATATGGAGGTGTTAATCACAGCTCCAATATTTAACCTAAACAATCTTATCATGATAAAAAAATGTCAAAAACCATAGTGAAGAATACTTTGGCACAAGGGTAGAGTTCCATACTATCATCCATAATAGGCCACCAAGAATTAGGGATCCATTGATGGAGGGATAGGAGGGTAGGCAAAAATATATTAGATATGCACACTAAACCCCTAGCCACAAACCATTCTTCATTTTGGAGCACCTACTCAAGATCCTTCTTCTTTAAATATACAACTAGTGTAGCCTTTGCGTATTTAAATGCAAAACTATTTTTTTTCTAGAATTATTCACATGTGGATAAACATTAACATAGGAAGGTCCTGATACATATGAAATATTATCAACATTAGGGTCATACACCATACTCCTTTCAACAACCCCTATGCTCAATGTATATATTATAGATGGTGGCAAATGGATTTCATAGTCCTTTCTAGCCATTTCTATCAAACCATCAGAATGCAGATGAACCCTAACAATAGGATGGAGTGTAGGCTTCATTGACACTTTTTATTTAGTGATACAATGTTAGGTACAAACATTTTAATAATCAAAACTCATAAACAAGTGGTGAATAGTATCCCTAGCCATGCAATGTGAACTTGACTCATTGCATTAAACACCAAATTGTTAGTCCATTGCATTGGATACTTTTCATGAATAACCCCTTGTTTCTTAGTTTGGGAATGATGATAGATAGTGGTCATCCTTTGGAATGGACCCTAAGGCCTCTCACTTATAACACTCAACTCACTCACTGCTAGGCTATCATTGTCAGTTTATTTCATTAATATTATTACCAATAAAATTATATAGTATTAATTAATCATTTCTTACTAATGTAAATAAATTTAATTTTAATATTATTGATATTTCAATCAATTTCAAACTTTGAATCTAACTATTATAAATAAAAGTTATGAAAAATATCAAAAATTGTAATTAAGATTGAAAATAATGTAATTAAATGCAATATAATGTTAATAAAAAATCCATTGAATACATGATTATGTAAGTTTTCAAAGTAATAATACAATACATGATAGATTTTTAATTTCATTAATCCCACATTGGTAATAATTGTTAGATAATGGTGATTTATTAGGTAATATAATCACCAAAATATTTTCTAAGTGGTAAAGAGGCTAAAGTGTGACAATTTTTAACTAGTGATTTACATTCATCATTCCTTCCCCTTACTAATAAAGGAATATGGTAGTTCTATGTAAAAAAGGGTCCCATTGAAATGTATTTATTACCAAAATTACATAAGGAAAATTGTCATTTGGGTAATGACTACTCCTAGAGGTTTTTTCAGTAATGAGTAAAACGTAGATGTCTAAAAATCACATAAAAATAAATATCTAATTATGTCAATATACATTCTACAATAACAGTGGTAGGTTTTTTATGATTTTTGGAGTTCATAGGAGAAACATACAAGAAATAAAGTCGTTTGAATGTAATGGTGTAATATTTAGATTTTTGAAATATCTTAAATTACTTTGAAAATATAATTCATTTAATCATGTGCAATAAATATATCAATTAAAAAGTAGCTAAGGGATAAAAAGAGAGCATCTCTTATTTGATGTTATGTTGTGGAATATGGTAATAACCAAGAATTATCATAGGGATACGTTAAAGATATTGACCTTGTTCATTCTATATTCTGAGTATTTTTGTGTATCAGGCAGTTGCATCAATTAGGGATAGTATCACTGATGCAAGTGTCCAATTCTAAAGTAGGTGTCTAGTATAAAATATGTTTAAAAATGGTTTAAAATTTTCACTAGACCTACATTGTCACCTCTACAATTATTTTACATCATTGGATGTGTATTCCTATGTGCATGATCTAGATAAAAATCAAAACCCTATTTCCTTTGCATTAAACCTTTTGTAACTTGGTCAAAGGGGGTTATCATGTGAGTTGATATAGCCCTAGAAACCCCATTTGTTGTTAATTTATACCTACATATCCAATATGCCAAAGAGTTCTTGCAACTCACATGTGGTTGTCCATCTTAGGCATGTGTGTGGAATTGTAACAATGTGAATATCTTTTTCTCCTACTAACCCTTGGTACAAGTAATGCAATAATATATATGAACTTTTTAATGCTTCAAATATTTGATTCATTATTGTAGTGTAATTTAATAGTTTTAAATATACAATACTTTCTAATTAGGTAGTTGCCAAATCAAATTATTAGGTGTTTTAATTAGATTATAGACTTTGTATATATAAGAACCTCCTAATTTTAAATTTAAACCTAGTGACATACAAAAATATGATAATAGAATGAACAAAAAAGGTATAAAAAAGGGTCAAAAAATGAAAGATATTAAAAATGATAAGAAGGGACACGTACATTACAGTTGAACACTAAAACTGATGCTAGTGTCCCAAATAGATGAAGTGTCCAAGGGATAAAAACAAAAAATAAAATAAAAAATAAAAGATAAGGATACCTTGCATACAATGGCTGAATATAAATAATTTAACATTAGGCTCAAGGTGATGGTAAATCAATTGAAATAAATTGGAACTGAAGATGTCCACAAGAGGTCATATCACTAGATATTTAATTCTTAGTATAGATATGTATATATGAAGGATACTATAAATATGTGTAATTTTATGAAAATGGGTGTCTACATTGCCACCCACCACCCTAATCTAGTAATGTAAAAAACCCAAAATTACTAGTTTAAAGGAAAATGAAATGCATACCATGGTGTGGATAACACACTTTGTCCTTGCTTGAGGCTTTCCTGAAAATTTCATTTGAACATTACCTGAAACCATGAATATGACATAAATTAATAAATGTATTTAATTTGTATGTAAACAAGAGTAAAATGTTTCATAAATAAATAGCTAGGATAGAATAAACCTATATATGTGTCATGTAGTAATGGTTCTAAAGTGTTAGAAATTGGAGAAGTAGACAAGGGGTTTGAAACCTCATCAATCTTATGGCTAGGAATATGAGTAAGCCTACAAGTGGTCAAGTGGGTTTCACCATGGTAGTTTTATACCTAGAGTAGGGAGAATTGGGAGGTGATCGTGCCCCCATCCTAGAATAGGAAGAGTGGTACTTGGGCTGTCAAGAGTATCATTTCCTGACCATCACAACTTGAGTGAAAAAGTTATGTATATGTATAGATCAATATATGGTGGGTGATGTAATCAATTCAGCCCATAAAATTGTTAACACTATATTATTTAATTCCTCTAATCAAACCAAAAGGAATATCCAACCATTGCAGATAGGTAAGGCTCAAAATAATCCATAAAAATTTGTCTAGGGTATCAGTATGTAAAAGTCCATAATATATTAATAATCCATAAACTAGTTTATAAATATGAAACTTATTTATATTTTTAAATATTAGGTATAAATTTCATAACATATACACCTTTGATATGTCTCATGCTTAAACTATGTATAATAAATGGTACTAGTGTATAAAATGTTTCAAAAACTATGAATCTAAATCATATACTGTGTATGTTTACTAATATGAAAATTGTGTAAGTGTGGATAACATGCTTAAAAATAATGACCTCACTAAATATGGATAAATATTAAAACTAAAATATGTAAAAATATGGAATACAAGTTTCCAATACATACCCCTACAATAATCTAGAGATGCTAAATAATGAATAATTGTGGACATCATGCTTCCAAAGCATGCTTCCACAAAATCTAGAGAATGTACAAACTGTAGTCAATTATGTATAACATTTTTATAAACATTACCATAATAAGATTCCCCCCGCACCCCCCCCCCCCCATTTGGGAGGAGGTGATATAGTGCCTACTACTCATCTCCTCTAAAAAATAAAGCTCATAATGTGCTCTATATAATTTACTTGATATTTTTATGGAAGGACTGTGGAGAATAATTTATAACATTTTTTTGGTAGCATTTGGAATCAATTAGAATATGTGTCTAGAAAAAGATTAGTTATTTTTGGTAAATTTTGAAAATTTTCAAATTTGGTATAATATGGAAGAACTCATTTCCTAGAATTAAGGTAACTTGCATTTTTGAAATTGGACAACCAATGTGTAGGATATGCATGTTTGAAGTTTGTGTAGAAGTTGTATATTATGTTATTTGAATATAAATTTGAAGTCATTTACATTTCAAATTTTTTCTAAATTTTTTCTTTCAATAGAGGAGAACCATTCCACATGGTATATCCCCTCAATAAATGTGATTTGGTGTACTCTGCAATACCCCCAAATCTGCCCAAGATTTTGTTGAACTAGTAAGTAGGTTTGATTCCAAATTTAATAGTAATTTTAATTTTTTGAAAAAATACATTCAGTGTAATTTTTGTATTTTTACTGTGTTGGTGGACACCTACATCAAGGTCCTGGGTGCTTATGTCTAACCTGATGGTAGTTTTTAGTGTCAGATGCAAGAATATGACCTTTCTACCCTTCATCAAAGTAGCATAAAATGCTTCTATCTTGCATGGATGCTAGTATCCAACTCTACTGAATTTATAGTTTTATGAATATTTAACTATAATTTATATATTTTTTCATTAAAATATAATTGCTAAAATTTTTTAATTATTGTATTCTTGATTGCATAAGGTTATATATATTTGGGACTTTTGGCATGATCGACATTATTATACTTTAGTACAGTTAGGTCTAGATGTGGTTGACTGGGCCATTATAAGTCATTAAGTGCTGGGTGATATGGCCCATTTGGGATATATTCCCTATGATATCCACCTCCCCATATCCCTATCTAAGAAGTGGATCCTATAAACATGCACTTTCTTGCCCCCCAAAGGTAAGATGATGATCACATTAGAAGGCATGTATCAATTTTTTTGGTTTGTAATTATAAATTTATAAAGAAAATCACTTCATTATGTTATTATTGGAAAAAAAAATTTCAAATGAAGTTTTGATGGGATATTACTCTGATGATTAAACAAAGATGAGGCCCACGTTACAGTCTTGGAATATCATGATAGTAGTGTGGTGGGAATTTAAATAAATGTGCCATGTCTCAAAAACTGTTACTCCAAGGTTATTAACATGGTATAATTGAAGAATAATGTATTGAACATGAAAGACTATGTTTATAATGCCATAAATACAACAATTCTAATAATGTGTAATCGTATGAGTTACAATGTATTATTTCACCATGGCTTATAAGGATTTGACTTAATTACAAAGGGTAAACCTGTTATCCGTTGGTGGACATAAATTCATCATTACATCTATAGAGTATTTTACAAAATGGGTGGAATCAATTCCACTTGCAATTACAATAGAGGATGACATACGTGGATTTATCATGACCAATATTATTTCATATTTTTGAATAACCTCATCTATTATTTTAAAAAACAAATCATAATTTAAAAATAATATGGTAAAATGATTTTTTAGTAAATACGAAATTAAGTATACCTTTTTTACGCCATATTACACACAGGGTAATGGCCAAGTAGAGGAAACCAATAAGACAATTTTCAAAATACTTGCTAAAATATTTGAAAGATAGAACACTGATTGGCACCAATAGATGGTATATGTTCTATGGGAATAATTTATATTATGAATACCTACTTAGGCCACATATTAATCTTTGGTATACAATACATAGGTTATCTGACCAATTAAACATGAAATACCTTATTTGTGTTTTTCTCTTAAATACATCATAAAAGATACTAAATACTGTGAAAAGAGATTTCATCAGTTAGAGCAATTGAGTAACAAATGCACACAAGTTGGTGAACACTTATGTTTCTATTATGATCATGTAAAATTAGAATATAACAAAAAGGAAAACTTCAAACCCAATTGGTTAGGACCATTTACATTTCAAGAAAATATAAGAAAAGGTACATACCATCTTGCTACACTTGAGGGAAAGCCTTTAAAAAACTCAATGAATATTATTTACTTGTACAAATTTATTACATGAGAACCATTCTAAAATATATTAAAAACTTATAAACTAGAAAAATATTTTCAGCACCTACATGTTCTTTGGCTCCTTGGCATCTATATGTCAGTTCTATGTTAATAGATGTCATATTCAGTTAATCCTACATACACATATGTGTGTCACACTCCTATTTTAGTGTGATATAGGTATTAGAAAACATATGATATAATACTATTTAATATTTTGGTCCTTAACTATACTCATTTCATGCAGACACTAGGGGCATCCAGTTCTTTGATCTTGATGCATACAATGTACATGGTTTTATGATCACATTTCATTATTGTGTTTGAGCTTACATATGTATTTAAAAATGAATTTAACCATGATTATTTCTTACATGGGGTTCTTGATATGCTATACACTTAACATTCATTTTACTAATACATTCGATCCCTGGACTACTATGAAATTTCTAGGCTAGTTGTTTATGCCTTACTTTATGCATTTCCTTGATTTTTTTGCCTCATTACTATACTCCTTGTTTGAAAATTTGAACATTATCTTTTTCTTGTTGCCCTTGTGTCTACATACACTTTATTTGAAATTTTCATGTCATTATTTTTGGTATGGACATTTGAATATGTTACTATTGATTTTATGGACATTTCACTAAGTCATGTCCTTTGATTGTGTAACATTTGAACATGCCCCTTATTTTTGGCTTCCTTGGACCATTTCATTTAGATTTGATTTTGAGTGCTCTTCTATGTGTTCTTCTTTTCTTGTTGAAATTTTAATTTTACTATCTATAATTTTTCATGATCCTTATCATGTATCTTAGTCTATCATTTGATCACATTGGTTCTATGTGATTCAGTGCTATATCTACCTAGACAAATTCCTTATATATGATATAGGGTTGTTTTCACATATTATATATTTATCTTATCCTTTTGAGGTGAGGTAAGTATTAGTTCTTATCTTTCCATCATATAAAATGGTGGTGGAATATTAGTGGGGGCATGCCATAGAGTCATGTTTTCCACACTTGGAATGATTTTCGGATTTAGTGGGGGCATGTTTTGGAAGCATGTTATCCACACTTATTCAATATTCAACATCTATATATTATAGTGAGGGCATGTTTTGTAAACATGTTCTCCAAATTGGTACATACATTAGTTTTCTTATTTTTTCATATATAGTGGAGGCATGCTTTGGAAGCATGTTTGTCACATTTACACAGTGTCTGAATTGGCCAATCACACAATTATATTATTTAGATTCACATTTATGGTAGAATTCTTAACATTGGTAGCACTATTATACATAATTTCAACATGAGACATATGTTAGGTGTATACTCTAATAAAATTATGCCTAATATTTCAAAATCTAAATCAATTTTAGATTGCAAAACTCTTTTATGAGTTGTTACCACATCATGGAATTTTACATACTAATACATTGGTTATACTTTTATGCACTTTATTGAGCTAATCTACCACAATATTTGGTTAAATTTTTGGTATGGTTGACGTGATTAAATAAAACAATCTTACAAAAATTTTAGTTTGTAATTGATTGTATCATCTAACCTTACCAGGTTATAAGTATGATTGGGTTGCATGGTTGAGCTAATCTCAACTTCTAGCTAGAAATTCATATTTACTCCAAGGTTGGGGGCATGGGTCTCTCTCTCTCTCTCTCTCTCTCTCTCTCTCTCTCTCTCTCTCTCTCTCTCTCTCTCTCTCTCTCTCTCTCTCTCTCTCTCTCTCTCTCTCTCTCTCCCCCTTGGTATATACACTTTCAATATTTATCTATATTTTTCCTAATCTTAATTTTGGAGCCTTACAATGATACATATTTTTCAAGTCAACTTAAAAATAGGAAAGATGATTACATCAAAAAACATGTGTACTCCTAAACCTTGCTCTTTAAATTTTAATACATCTCATGTACTTTCAATTCTAGATTACATGCATTGATTATATATTGTAACAATCTCTATGTTGTAGGTTAGTCATAAAAAAAACACTCAAATTATGCACACATAAGGATAAGGTGTGTTATACACACCCAAGCATTCATTTCTTTCCTTTAAACTAGCAATTTCATTAATAGATTAAATGGGGGTAAATGTAAATGATATTTATGGATTATAAAACACCTTAGTGTTTTAAACTTGGAAAAATCAGAAATGGGTTTTTCCACTTAGTTATGGGCCTTTCTCTCTTAAGTATGTCTTGAATCTACTCTATCTTGTGCCCTTTTGGCTTATTTCTTAGTCTAACCAGTCTTATGTTGATGACCCAGGTCTCTTATCCTACTCATCATACTTAAAATTTACTTATCTTCCACCTCTAATTGTTATGATCTTGTACCTACTTCCCTACTCACTTTACACTAACATCTGAGATAGACACTAGCATCAACACTAGTTTCCTAACCTGAGGCAAGTGCCCTAAAGTCATCTATTTTTCAAATGAAACATATCCTAATTGTTGACTTAAGTGATTTAATGTAAGTTAATTCTCCAAATGGTCGTATATAAATATAGGATCAACCCTTATTAATCCCTCACCTAGAAAATATCAAAAGATACCAAGGTGACTTATCATAATCACTCTACCATGATTTTAATTAAATAAAGCTTCGTGATTTCTATACTAGTCATAAGAACATCACATCTATAGGTTTGGAGTACTGAAGCAAAAACACAAGAGATATATTTTCCAAGTTACAAGCTAAGTCATTATTGTAATTTTATGTCATATATTCGATGATTCACACACAAGCTAACACATAGGAGAGAACTACATTAGTTTGAGACCCTCTTTAGAGTATTGGCTATGTAGGTATCACTCATTAAAAGAGGGGTCTTTAGGGTTATCTAAATAACATGTGACCACTCACTTTTTTTTCCCTAAGGTCATTATAAATATCAAGAACTAAGGTTTTGACATTTCATGAGGAGCAACAATGAATGACCTAGATTTAAATGGACCAGAGAGAAAGTGAAGATAAATTAAGAAGGATCAAGGTGGTAACATCCTTTTATAGTAGGTATTTCATATAGAATAATTATGTCGAACTTAGATAGTATGATCATCACAACCATCCAAAGTTGACATTATCTTCTATGGTTCCAAAAGCATCCAAATCAGAGTCTAATGATTGTTATAAAATATTATTCTAGTCTACTTCTTGCCTATTCTAGATCCAACACTATGTTAGAATTAGAACCAAAATTTGCTACCATAGGTGGGGACAATTCAAAACTTTTCTTCTAGTTCTTTTTAACTTTGTTGGTGGCCTTTGAGAGTATTAGTCTAGGTCCATTGGTCATACTCTATCATAAAAATGTGTTTTCTCAAGTTATTGGTCATCTTAGGGTCCCCTATAAGGTCTAAAAGAGTAAACCAATATCCCCTTGTCTTGTCATTAATCCCTTTCATTATAGTTCAATGACATGTTTTGAATAAATTAAGATGCTATTGGAAATGTCAAGGTAATTTTTTCATTTTTCTTGTGCTTGTCCAAGTTACTCAATGTCAAGTCATAGTTATTTCAAGGGTGATAAAGGCTTAAAGGGTCTTGATAGGTCATATAAATATGTCAAAAATAATATTTGTAACTCTCTTGATCCGTAAAATTAACAAAATAATGTCTAACTCACTCTTCTAATGTTATAAGCCATTCCAATTATTTTCTCTCATTTTATAACATGAAAGGAAGGAATAGTGTAAGAGATGGGAAGTAAAAATATTTAATATGCCCTTGGCACATTTATCCACCTATGTATAGGAAATGAAAGACTCCATGAACACTTTTTACTCATCTCCAATAGAGTTTCAAGTAAAATATGGATATTTCATTACTTAAAAGGGGTCTATTGAGGTATTTTTGCAGGTTTTCCAATTGAATATTGTTTCAAGTCACCTATATGGATTACTCCATCTTTATAATGTCATATATAGGGTTTGGAGTGTGTAATAGGTCTAAAAATGGTAGAAACCCTATCCATTCTTCCATCAAGATTTTTACAAGCTAGTGACGTCTATTTTTAAACATTTGGTTCATGAAGAAGGTGAGTTGGTTAAAACCATCTCAAAGTATATAATATCCATTATTCCCTAAAAATTACATGCAATATTTTAAATTTATAGGATCTATGATTTACGAATCATTGTTAACAAGAAAAGTGCTCCAAAACCCTCTTACAACCCCAAAAGCTTAGTTTTAGTCAATCTCATGACTTTTTGGAGCTTGATCATAATGGAGGATATTTTAAAAACTTAAAATATCATATTGGTCTTCCTAAATTATCATAAACATTCATTCCACATGTGTGAGTATTTTAGTATCAAGAAAAGGGCTATATTAGTTGATTTATGAAGATGATAGGCAAGGTTTTGGTGTTTTTACATGATTCTTGACCCAAACATCTTATAAAAAACTTATGATAGCCTATAATTCATCCTTTCACTCTATTCAAGTGTAAAAATTTAAGAAACAATGGAAAATAATATGTTATAGATAACATTGGCCTTAGTGTTCTTTAACAAGTTTGTAGGTATGAAAGAGTAAACACAAGATTGTGATCAATAAAAAGGATTTCAAGAAATTTGGGAGTAATTTAAATTAATGAGAAATTGGTATTAACCTTTAAGTGTCTATATTATATCATCCAATAAAATAATATTTGTCTTTTGGTGAAAATAGGAAGGGATATGAGCTCAAAGTAGTCATGCAAAGGCAAGAACTTTGAGGTGCTTGGGATATGTGATATTTGAAGGGTAAACACAAAGTGAAAAAGTTTGTAGGTGGAAATTATTTAAATAGAATTATAAATTTTATTAAACCACTAAATTATATATTTCAAGGTGAATTCATACAAGGATTAAACATCATGTGGACTGTGTGCATAATAAACACCTATATGCCTGCCTCAAAGCGTATGAAGAGAACATGTAGATGGTTTTGATATTGTAGGTTTATTTAAGAATTTAATTATATATATTGATATATACATATATTTAATAAACTCATAAACATTATTTTTAGCACCATTTTAATAATTTTAGGTCTTTGTTGTTGTGACAGTCACTTGATGAAGTCATCATGCTTAATAGTTAATCTAAGGAGGTCAAAAAGATTGGATGGTGAGCCTAAGCACCAAAAGTGAATGAGAATAAGGTGGAGAGGTCATATAAGACCTATATTAATCTTCATGACCTCAACTAATGTTTCAAAAGTTTTTTATATTTATTGGAAGAGTTGTATATAGGTCAAAGAGTACCTAAAGTCTTCCAAGACAAAAAACTAGGACTTTAGAGATAATTGAGATACTTCAAGGGGTTTTGATATTGAAAAATGGTCTAAGGGTTAAAATAAATGTATATAAGGTTTTAAAAAACCCTAATAATTTCATAAAGTGCTTAAATGGTGAATAATATAGACCTAAAGGTCTGCAGACCTGTAAGCCCATATTCTTAGCCTAAGAGAGATGCTTTACACAAAGTATGAGGTTTGAAGAGAAATTAAGGTGTGAAGTGTGATAAAAATGAGAATATGTATGTTAATAATGTGTGTGGATAATTTATTAATAATATCATTTAGCTAATAACTTTTATTCAACCTCTAACAAATATCAAAACCAATAAAGACCTATAAGTCTGCTAAAAGCTCCTTTTCTAAGCCTATTTTCAAGTTTTGAAGAAAGTATACAATGTTTACATTGGATTGGAGGATTGGATGAACAAAAGTGTTGTTTTGGAGTCATAATAATATTTGGTAAGTTTTTAAAAAAATTATAATTTCATTTAAAATACAAAAGACATGTACATCCTATTTTATAGTCCCAAAATCATACAAAATTGTCAAAATTGGTAGTTTTGAGAGATTTTAAGATTGTTCAAGGGAAAAAAAATTGATCGGGGAGTTGATTAGTATTGGTGTATATAAATAATTTTTATTTTATTGTATTTAATTTCCCTTTAACTTCCTCAATATTTTTTATTTGGTTTCGACCTCCTCAGCCTGTGCTAGAACCAACTAGGGCTATAAAGTTCCATTTTGGCATAACTTGAGTTCTAAACCATGGAAATGTATGAAACGTTTCAATATTACCTAATTTTATGTATGATGCATGATTTTTTATGTTTAATATCAAAAATATATGGAATTGTACAATGTATAGTACTATAGACTTGTATTAGGCATAATTAAGCCTAATTATGAAAAATGGGTGTTGAGAAAGTGGGTCTGCCTTATGATTAGGTTCATGAAACTTTGGATGAAATTTAAAGTAGATAAAGGGTAATCAAATATTCTTTAATTTTTACTATAATATATTTATATATTTCATACCATGGATCTATGAGTTAAAATAGGGTTACGAGGAATAAACCTCAAGGAGAGCAAACGCTAGAACAATGAGGGAAATTGCATAACATTGGTGATAATACAATTTGATAGGGACATTAAATATATTTAAAATGAAATTAAATAATTTATATTTAAATAATGTGACTTTTCACTTTATAATCACTCCGAATGGGAAGTTTTATTGAAGATGGATGAGTCATAGAGGACAATGATGATCTCCTATGCCACCTTGATGACACAGATCATTAAAAGATGACACGCATTGAGGAGAGTTTCATGACTATAATTTGGTAGCCTTATTATTTTTAACTCTCTTATAAAATTATGTAACACTTGTCATAGACCTTTAATATGCCCATCTTCTCTTTCCTTCTCATTCTCTTCTATATGTACAACCTGATTTAGTTTGTAGATGGATCCTTCCACTAGGAGTATTACACATCCCTACTATTTTATATTCCTATTTATAAATAATTTAATTATTTTACCTCATTATATGTTTGTATGTAGTATAAATCTTTGATTTTTTGATCTAAGTATAGACATAGCTCACCTTGTCTTATTGTCTTATTTTTATTTCCTTCTTGTAGTTTGTTTCTCTATTACATGTTGTGAAGAGTATCATTAAGGGTTTCATATGAATTATATGTTTATAACATCTTCCCTTCTACTCTCATATTGAATCACCTCTTTGTAAATCATTAATGTGATAGGTTATTTTAGATGAAGTCTATTTTATTACAGTCCTATAGGTATAAATGCACATGCAAATCAGTAGTAGTGGTCATATAATTTGGTGTATCACCTCCATTTTAGTTTATAATTTTATTTCTCCATTTTAAATTAAATTTAATAGGTTAGTTATTAATGCTTAAGTGATACATCAAGGGAAATATCCATATCTAGAGGTTCTCTTCAGCTATAAGGTTACCCACAACCTTTGAATAGTTCCTATACTATCACTTAAGTGAGGATTATTGAACACCCTCCTCAAGGGTGAAACTTTTGTTGACAAAGATTAATTCTTTGTCATTTACATACATAGCTTACTTATACTTTATATACTCATATTCTCAATTTTATAAATTCATCAAATATTATATCTAATTTTATCACATAATTAGCCTAGTATATATATGATCAACATCCTTGTGTATTATAATTTATATTTACCCCTTTACCAGTGTAGATAACCCCAATCTATCTAGAAATCCATTTTTGGGTTAAAAAAATAGGGTGGAGTGTAAAGGATTGACTTGATAACTTTTATATTTGATCCTAAATTGGATGTCCATTTGACCATCACACTTGTAAAATTTAACCTTGAATTTGAAGTCGATTTCGCTATCACTTAAAAGTTTTTTTTTGCTTGGTTAAGTTAATATAAAAAATGTAATATATTTGTCATACAACAGAGTTTGGAGGTTATTTTTTCCCTCAAAAATAATTTTTAAAACCTAACACATTGATGTAGCTAGATGAATACCATTTTTCACTAGTCAATGGGAAAGTATAAGAAAAATTAATAAATATATTAATTATTATGGTATGTGTAAAATAAGAGACAAAAAACTTAATATTGATATCCCTTTACTTATTTTATATATATGTATGAAAGATATGTATACCAACTTAATTAATATTAAATATTTTGAATTCATGTAGATAAATTTATGTTTAAGATTATATAGAGTTCAATCAATAGTAAAATTTGAATCTAATTATTATAAATAAAATTTTAAAAAATACAAATGAATATAACATAATTAAACATAATATAATTTTAAAAAGTAAATTTAAATCTATAAAAAATAAATAACATAACATAAGTCTCACTAACCTCATATAACATCATCATTAGACTATGTAAATTCATTACAACCTTTAATATTATCCAACCATCCATCAACCCCTTTTTTTTATAGCTAGTAGTTTAGAAATCAATGGTAATCGCATCATCATTTACACTAGTAGTAATGTATTATCATTCATGTGGAATGTGTAAACATATAAGATCATAACAATCCTTATCAACCTATTCACATTGGTAATCCATTCACAATAATTTTATATGTATATGACACCTACATAAATATAGAAAAATAACGGAAAATATAGTTATTTTTTATATCCAAAAATTATTTCATAAATTTAAATTATACATATGAAATAGGGAAACTGAGTTTATTTTTCATTTTTAGATAACTTTACAGAATTATTTGAGTGTAATTTTGAGTTTTAGTTTATCTTATAATCCACAACCATATGGGTAAATATAGGTATTGATTATAAACTTGGGAATTTTATGAGATGTTTGGTTGGGAACAAAACAAAACCTTTGGATATGATTTTAGCCAAAACTAAGTTTCCTTATAACAACTTAGTAAAATTATTTAAATAAGGATGTATCCATGGTGTTTTGACCAAGTGGAGAGAGATACTTTATTTGAATATAACAAAAATTGATGTAGTATACTATACATCTCCTATATCTAAGAAGTTCATCAAGAAATGAGTGATAAGTTTGATAAAAATGTCATGATATGTAAGCATATATAAATCTCATGTGAGTCTTACCTTATTTTTTCTCATTGGATAAAACAAAGGCTTCCAAAATTTGCATTGAAAAATCTTCTACATCTAGAAGAATATTGGGCCATGTAAAATTATTGAAAATTTTGCAGTGAATACCTATTATATATAGCTATCACATGGGATTGATATATAACTTATATTTAGTGTATAATATATGTAAATTTAAAATGAGGGACATGAGAGTGATGAGGATAAGAGTTTAGAATTTAAAATATAGAATAAATTATAATAGCTTATTGAGAATGTAATAGAAGAGATAGAAAATATAATTGATTGTATAATCATAAAAGGACAAGAAACATAAAAAAAATTATTATTTAGTCAAATGGAAGGAAATGGAAATTAATGATGCAACTTAGATGACTTCGTCTAAGATTTTTATGTACAAAAAATGCTTAGGTAATCTCTTCCAAGGTTCATAAACATAAGCTCATGTATAATTTTACTTACCTAGGGTGTTTGATTCAAGAGCATCTTAGGTCTATGAGCAATCTTGCATCACTCAAAAACATATGGTGTGTTGGCATGTATTTATGTGTGATTGTGATTTTTTGGCGGTACAGACATGGTTGTGCTTATTGAATATGTTTAATAATAATAATAATAATAATAAAACATTTCTAAAACCCCAATAACCTAATATTTCACCAAGTTTATAAGGTTTCATTCAGGTTGAAAAACTCAATTTAAGCCTTTGTAGATAAATGGTGTAATTATTGGTTAAGAAAGGAGATAGCTACAAAACCATTAGTCTAAATTAACAAATGGTTATGTAACCATTTTGGTGTTTTAGAAATTATTAATTTATAGTACGTGGTTCTTTCACTAGTGTTGATGGTAAAAAAAAAGAATATTTTCCCAAGATGATTAAATTTGACATTTTTATCATTTTTTAAGAATAAAATAAATTAAAGATGCAATCTATAAGTTAGTAATGGGATTGGAGAAATTTAAATAAATTAGGTAAATATCTGAGTAGAGTATCTTATAGAGTTAATGTGGAGTAGAGTTTAGATCACTTTAGGAAAGTTTGGTGTGAATATAAGAATAGGGATTATAAAATTTTCTCATGTCCATTAAAAGACTCTATCTAAATTGCATTCATCTCTATGTTGTTATTTCAAACAATAGTAAATCACATGTTTTTGGGAGTGAAGATCTCTCTAATACCTTATTTTGAATGAATTAAAATGTTAGTTTATTTTTAAGTTTGAATTTTTTATTCATGTGTGTGGGTTTGAATATGTATTTAATACTATCATTTGAGTGAAATAAAATTTAATTGATTTTCAATATTCAATGTGTTGTGTCAAATTTGTGTGTACATTCATGTGTTGAGTATAGGCTTTAGGGCAATGGTGCCATTAATTTTGTATCCTATGTAGATACTCAAATTTATATTTTAAATGATAAACTAGTCTTGCACACTTTAAAAAGATCACTCAAGGCTTTATCCCTCTATTGTTATCATTCATGTAGCTAGAAGGCTTGCCTTCGTTATCTCACTATTTTTAAATGTGTATCTTATGGTATGAAGCTGATATTTTTATTACCTAGGTCAAATTTATCCCAAAATGTGATTAAAATTTGATATATCCTTCACTTTAAGTTACAAAGCTTCAAACATTATCTATTCTTAAGGACACTACTATTTAGACATAAAAACTAGCATCGACATAATTCTCCTAGATCCAACATTAGTGTTTGTACCCTAAAAACCCTCAAATTTTAAAATCCTTTAGTATTTAAGGGTCAACCTATTTAACTTAGTTAACTCTCCATGATATTATTTTCAAGAGGTGTAGTATAAATAAAAAACAAATTCGACTCTTTATTTATCAAGAAATTACCAAGAAAAGGCCTATTCAAGCTCACTAAATCATTTAAAAAACTTAGTTATATTACCCTATTCTCCCCTATTTATAAATTAGTCATAAAAATAGTTTTATTGCTAGCCTAAATAATTTTATGAGGATCCCATGATCGATTTTTATCAAATTTCAAGATAGATCACTACATGCACTCACATATAACATATTACACAATTATTCACACATAAGCCCACATAAGGGGATAAATACATCAATATTAGGCTCTCTTATGAATACATGGCTATGTATGTGATGTTGACCAACAAAGGGGTCTTTAAGGTCATATTAACTTTACTTAATCCACTAACCAACATTTTTTCAAGGTGGTCTGCCCTTATTAGAGGATCTAGGGTTTTTATTAAAAGAATAATATCAACAACCTATGCACACGTTTAAAACAAAGAATATGTAAAGTGACATTAAAACCTAATAGGTGCATGTGTATTTTTCTGAAAATATGTAATATTCCATATCAAACACTAGTAAAATAATGACACTACAATCAACGTAAGTGTTCACAAGGGAACAAAAGTGTCTAGACTAGTAAAAATAAAATATTTAGAATTTGATGATGGGATCTATATATTTAAATAGTCCACTTTTGAAATTAAACAACTTAGATATATCTATACATCAGTAAATAATATAAATAAAATTTATCCTTCATATTTTTTATTATCATTACATCAAATGTTTCACTTTCTATCTTTGGCATATCATTAGCTTCAATATATCTTACCAAAATATCAATAGAATCTAAACTCATTTAATTGTCCTGATTTCTAGATTAGCTTACTCCTTGTTTAATTATCATAATATCTATTCTTTAATTATCATTTATAAAAAGGGTTAAATAATTGGTGAACATGATCTTTAAATATACTTATGAAAATACTAGCTTGCCTTAGGGTTTTTAGCCTTCTAAGGTTTTTACTGCCTAGAATAGGTTCCAATATGTTCTTGAAATATACTATATATATTTATTTAGATATATTCTATCATTTACATAAAACCTGGGCATATTTATAGAATGGGTGATGTACCCATTCAAAATATTGAGCTTCCCCTTGGACCACCTAATATGTATCAAGATAACACTCTTTATAATTCGACCAATAGTGAGAGTGCTAATAATAGTAGGGATACAAATAATAAATAAATTCTCTTAGAAGATGAGTCTGATTATGAAAATAGTTAAGCACATGAGAATAATGAACATGAATAAGTAGATCAAAATAAAATTAAACTTATTTCATTTCTATAATGGCACATTCATGAAAATCATGAAGACCTTCAAAATACCCTTAATACTATATTGGAAACTAAAAATCTAAAAAAAATAATGAATAACCATTGGAATCTATTGATCAAACTATTATGACTATTTGACATACCTATAGGTCATCCCTCCCCTGAATCAAACCATTGATTCTTAAATTTAATAGACGAATGGGATATCTTTTCAAACCATTATTTCCAAAAGATCAACAAAATAATGCCACATCCTCCATGGGAATAATTAATACTTGAACTTGATTACCAGTTTCAATGCCTACATCAAAACAAGTGTCATTTTCATTTACTTTGGTGACTTCTCAAATATCAAATATTAATATTGATTGGTCTACTAGGCAAAATGTTCTCCAAATTATCCTATATTTAGAAGGTAAGGCTACCAACATTGAGAAAAATTCTTAGAAATCAACTCATGTTATTCATTCACAAGATGTACTACATAATTCTCATACACCTGAGATATATTTCACCCTTTACCAACCTATTTTATATAATGAAAGTTCACACTTTATGATGGAAAAGGTGATCAATAGTAGAATCATATATATTTATATATGACATCCCTTGATTATGCTTCTAATGATAAAGTTTTAAAAAATAAAAAAATCTAATAAGTCTAAAGGACTAGGCTTTGAGATGGTTTTATGATCTACCATTACAATCAATAAGAACATTCGAGCCTCTATTAGATCAATTAATAGTACATTATTCAATAAACATTATGGAAAATATGTCATATGCATGAATTTAAAAGATAAAACAAGGAACCAATGAACCAATCAATGAACATGTCTTGACATAGAAGACAATGTTGGAAAAATGATAAATCTAATGGTAGATAAAGATTTTCAAGATATTTTAAAGCAAATTATACTTTCCCCATTACATGACTTTATTGTCTTCAATAAGATGACATTTTTTTGATGACTTATGCATTATTTTTTGAGATCAAGAAATCAAACTCATTGCATAAAATAAGATAAAGTGTGTATCTAGTAAACACACCGACTACATCTAATACCAATATTCATATCAAACTAAGATATAAGGTTCAAACTATTAAGGCTAAAGAGGAAGTAAAAACTATAGTTAATATAGTGTCATAAAAAAATAATCAACTCATCTTATCCAATGTACCTAAGATAAAATTTATCGATTAACTGAGTCTCTATCTTCACTCTTTCCAATACTAGTGGAGTGTCATCTCATATCTATCCCTCCTCCTATTGTTGTTGATACAATATGACCTCTAAAAAAAATATAAAATGAAAACATTTATTATGATTACCATCAAAGTGCTTGGAATTCTAAAAATAAGTGTTACAAGTTGAAATAAAAGATACAAGATCTTATTGATAATGAACAACTTAACTTTGAGGATTTTTCCAAGGGTTCAGGGTCAAAACCTAATGATCAACAAAATAAAATAATATTCAAAAAACACATTTCAAGATCATTCAAAGGAAGAACTTAAAGTTAAAATGAAATATAATGTATATATTCCTCAACCAAATTATGGGCACACATTAACACATATTCCTCCACCACATTATGAGCATCCATTATATGGTATTATTGGAACACTTATATGAGAGATGCCTCATAGGGTTCATAGGCCTTATATTTAATTTCATTATAGTGAGATTTTAGATGATGACTAAGATCTTCAATCTCTATCTATTACAAAACATGTTCATCATCAACCCATACACTATGTTATGGTTGATCAAAGTTATAACAATAATGTATGTACTATAACATTACTCATACATTTGGAATATGTAATCACTCAAAAATGGTACTTGAGTTCTAATTGAGACTACCTATCCCTATATTATCCTAGACCTATTTTTGATTCTATTGTCACACTTATCCAGCCTTTGTACAGGCCATAGTAATCCGTAGTCATCCCTAAAGTAGTCATAAACCCTCATTTCTTGATTTTGGCCCTTTGTGCCTATTGTTCTACCATTTGGACACTAGCACCATAATAAGGACACCAACACCACATGATTATAGTTTACCCAAAGTGTCACTGATGTCATTTTCCCTATCTTATCCAAAATAATAATCTTTACAAAAACAAAACTTCCTAGGGTCAGCATATACCTCTTTTATCACCTATGAAAGCAAAAAAATAATATAAATACATGAATTTTAACATTTTAACCATTAGATTTAAATTATATGAAAAATACATGTTTAAAATCATAACAAGATATGGATAATTAAGTTTATCAATCCATATTCATCACTACTTTTACACACTACCATCTATAGTAGACCTAGGCTTAAATTACCTAGATTTCTAGCCTCAAGCACATTCAAGGAACTCAAGGCCTATATTATACTATAATAAATATAACTTGAATCAATAATTAGGTGGGGAGAACTAAATATATATTTATCCCTCCTCTAAGTATCAATATGTAGGTAACTCTCTTCACAACATGGTGCTAAGGATGTCCAATCTACCCTTCTAACAAACACACATTTTAGCTCTACTAAATGAATACCATATATTGATGGAAGATTAGGGTTTACTCATTAAATTAGAAAATATAGGAAAAATATAGGCTTTAAATACTTGTGCATGAAAAAATAGACCTCAGAGATCCAGACATAGGTGCACCTAGAAGCGCAAGATAGTCCCACATAGAGGACACTACTTTCAATATCAGGACACTACCATGACATTTCCAATAATTATACTATTGTATAATTATGGTTCTACCATCCATTAGGGTATCTAATACTAAAATCTAGTTTTTGATACTTAGACAATTGTCCACCTTAGTTTATATCACCTAGATAATCTGACTTAGTTATTTTCCATCTAAGTTCTTTCTTGCACTATTTATTGTTATTTTTAGAAAATTCAAAGCTAGTCAATTTTGTAATAAATTAGTGGTTGTATTTATTACATATTATTTACATGATTTAGTCTACTCATATCTTTAACAAACATAGGACTTGCATTCACTAAGTCCTAAAAGGTTAAAACATTTGGTGAACCTGACTTACATCAAACATTGCCCAAACCCTAACCCTATATGTTCTTAGGGTATATATTCTTATTTTTCCTATTTTCATTGGTTGAATTAAGTTTTTAATATTTATTATATTCTATTTTAGTATCCCAATTTAAATTATTTTACTATATGCCATCTCAAAAGGCTATCGCTCTTCCATTAAGAAAAAGTGCTAGGCTAGGTGGTAATCCTATTGAGAATATTTAGATTCCTTTTATTTGAGCTTATATCATGGATAAATGACCTATTTTAACTCCTTTTATTGGTCCTTTGTGCCCTAATTATATGGAATTCAATGATAATGCATCTGAATATGAGCAATACATTCAAGATCAATATGATACAAAATTTTGAAATTAGCACACTTTCCCTCTACTTAACAATGAAAACCTAATTTTTAATAAGGATGAGATTATACAAAGCTTTAGAGATAGATTTCAAGAACAACCCCTTGATCATGCATAGATTTTACAATCCATAATGGAAACTAAGAATAAATCAAATAATGGCTAATATTTAATTCCCCTAGCTAATAACGTTTTTATCCCTACATTGGGGCCAACTCAACTAGCACAACCTACACTTGTAACTCAACAACATTCAGTGAAAGCTACACCTCTTATGTCTATTTCCTCCACTTTAGATGTACAATCACTTATGAACAAGGTTAATACTTTATAGACTAATGTGTTACATCTCAAGAAGGGATCCATTATGCCATCACATGCCTTGGATTTTAATGTTCTCTTACATACACCTTTGGAACATCCAAGAGAGCCAACTCCCTTGTCATATAAATTCATGGCACTTAAGCTTACATTGTATGATGGCAAGGGTATCCCAAATCATCATATTTAAGCTTTTCATGTAGCATGTTTAGATTACGCGTCCATTGATTGACTTCTCATAAAATTTTTTCCACACAGTTTAATGAATTATCCCTTATAGTGTTTTTATGACTTACTGAATCAATCTATCACATTATTCAATCTTTTGGTAGACATGTTTTTATCACACTTCTCCATAAACATCAGTAATAAGATCTCATATGCTTAAGTTGTATATTTGAAACAAAAGTTAAATGATCCTATTACAAAATACATCTTATAATATAAGGCTATATTAGCTAAATTGACTAGTACCATGGTAGATAAATATCTTGAGGATATATTCAAACAATGTCTTCTACCATCATTATATGAAGCCATCTTGTTTAAGAAGTTTCCAACATAGTAAAAGAAAGAGAAGTTAATATTCTATCAATAGGCAAACTAAAATATACAATTAGATCATAATGAACTACTAAAAGTTATACTAAGCCTCCATATAAGGTAGGGTCCATTAAAAATAAGATCTATCCAAATACAACCATTAATGTCGCTTTAGATCCATATCCTTTCTTGGTTTTATCAATTCCTCCATGCAGAGTCTTCACTAATCTTATATAATCACCAACATGAGTTCTATGTTAGCTATCAAAATGCAATTTAGTATATCTCCTTCCCATCAAATAGTTTGATATGACATGACCTCTTCCAAATAACTATGATTCAAATGTATTCTATGAGTATCATAGGGCACCAAGACATATAAAAAATAGATGCATTAGATTGAAACATAAGATACAAGATTTGATTGAGGCTAACGTTATTGATATGGAGACACCCATAGAGGCACCAAAAGTATATAAAACAAAAGTGAAAGGATGAAATATATTCTCAGATCCATTTCTAAATCACATAATGAATGAGGCAGAGATTACTTCAGGGTCTCACTACACTTATCAGGCACATACACCACCATATTTGTATCACACTATTATAGAATAGGCACACCCATTACATAATATCATTGGTAAGAACCATATTATAGTTCCATCTAGACCACTCATCACTTTCTCATAGAATAAGATTGTTGATGATGGTAAATATTTATATACACTTTTTTTACGAGTGTACATAGATCATCATCTTATCTAGATGTTATGGTTTAAAATGGGTCAAGAATTAACATGTGTAATATGATGGTTCTATAGTATTTGAAATATTTAGATCAGGATATATCACCTACAAACATAGTTATTAGTGGTTTTAATGGTCATGTTTATAGATCCTCAAAGAGATTGTTCTTCTATTATAGGTTAGACTAGAACATGTGGCCACTTAGTTATTAAAATTACCTAGTCTAGGCATGTTTCATATGTTATTAGGAAAGCTATGGATACAAAATCTATGATCCATACCATCCATAGTGCTTAGATGCCTAAAATATATACATAAATATTAGCTAGTCATAATTAAGGGTTTTCCATTGAAGAATCCTCTACCTATTCCATATGAAGTTACATCCTAGTTACCAGTTACAACAAGTTTATAATTTATAGCACAATTATTAATTACAAGTTTGAGCATATTTCCTATTAGTATGCGATAGATTTTTATGGATCCACTAGTACATGTGAGTTCTACTCCTACAACATTGACATGTACGCATACTATCCTATGGAGACCATTATTAAATATAACCATGCATTAGAGTAATGTTGAAAATTCTAGAGGGACTCCATCTAATATATATTGAGATTAATATTATAGAGTTATTAGGGTTCTCAACATAGGGAACCTATCCCACCTATGATATTTTCTACAAAATGGGTCCTTAAGACCCTTCAAGTTCATAGGGCACCATGGTCAATGTCACATATTTCTAGCATCACTACATAGGTAGATGTAGATATGGATCACTTAGTATAGTAGACTAAGGTACCACACTTTCCATTTCACATAACATACATAATCAAGGTTCTCTTATTTGACACAAGCCATGATGATAGTGAGTCTCCCAAGAGACTCATCAATTATTACTATTCCTCCCTTATTCTACATACTTTCCTTCCCTCTTGCTCCTTGTATATAGTTTCATTTTCATGTTGCTTGTACATAGCTTATATCTATAAAATACTAAAATATTATAATATTTCAAAAACACAAAAACATTCAAATATTACTTAGAAACACAAGCTTACATATTGTATGTGTTGTTATGTTTTTATTTCTTATATTTGTTAGTCACTACCTATGCTAGATATCTTAGTATAGTCAGTTCTATCATACATACATGATCACTTTTTCTTATTGATTATTTGTATATTTTTACATGACTTAGGTCCACTACACCAATCTAAACTTTCTATTATCTACCCATTAGGGGCATATACCTTGATACATGGGTCTTCACTTGACACATTCACCCACTTGGGGACATCCTATACAAAGATTTGATTCCCAAATCATATATTTATATACTCTACATCCCAAGTTTAGCATTACTATATATTGATATTGATCATGCTACTCTTACTAAGATTTTTTTTAGTTATTACTACTTAAGGCTCAACATATGTACATCCTATCTCTTGCAAATATTTGTATTCCATATTCATGAATACTATCCTATTTATATTTCCTAGTTAAGATTTGATTGTATCTCTATGCTAATTCTATTCGAGGGCATTTGAATATGCAATTGTTCTTTGGATATATGCCACTTATATTCACAATATGTATGCCTTGGAAATATTCCCATTTCCTTGTCTATACGTTATTGATTGTGTATATGGACTTTTGAAAATGTATTTATATGTGGCTCTAATCCTACTAAATTATTTCTTGTCTATGTGAACATTTGAACATGGCCTTGTATGTTTTGATTTCTTAGATTTAGTGATATGTCCCCATGTCCCTTATATTGTGCCCCCTTGGACTAATTTTCATTCCACTTATGTTTTTTATGTATGTTTTCTTATATGCATCTTAGCCATGACACATGTCTTTGATTATTACACACACTAGTTTTCAATGTCATGAGGGACCTCATGCATCTCCTCTTGTTAGTTGGGTCTCATGATGGACATAATGACCCATCCACCTATGTAGCTACTAACTTATTATTCATATTTATTTTCACATACATTATTATATCTATCTTAATATCCATGTGAATTTTACACATAACATACATCATATATTACAATCTTAGACTCAGATTATCTCAAATTTTGATGTTATGTATGCACATTATATTGGATTATTACATAGATATCATTCATGCTCTAAATAACACACATTTTGAAAATATTTTACCTTTGATAGTAAATCCCCTCAAAAGGGGGAATTGACAAGGGTTTGTCATAGAGATCAGGCTACAATATTTCACTCATAATACATTTTATGCACACAAACTCAGATTATAGAAAAATAGACTCAAGCAAACAAGGTGAGAAAACAATAACCCAAAAAGTAATATAGTTACATAGAAATTAGACCAAAGGGACACTAGAGCCACATTTATAAAATGGTGCTATTGTCTAATACATGTTTCTACTTTCTAATAGCCATAGTTTAAAAAAACATAGATTGGCTACAAAAGTACACCAAGTACAATATATGTTTGCATAGATTCTATTACATAGTTATCAGTTATACACAAGTTTTCTCATATTCATATTGGTTCAAATCAAATTCATATCAGTTTTCTCATATTTTGGGCATCATGCATGGCATGAACACTCCCATATTTAGTTCAAATACATAGATATAGTTTATTATAAATTTGTCTACAGTACATATTCTCATATATTGGATTTGGACGCATGTGTGTGGCACATTATATTTGTATACTCATTTTCATAATAATTGATCAGATGGAATGACAAATTATATGTCATTCTCTATGTTGTATACACCCAAAATCATATTCTAGGTTGTACACTAATTTCATGCCTTACTCCATCTATAGTGGTTTGCATTTGTAAGTGGCTTGGAGTTGCCTAATCTACCCAAATGGCCTTATAAATAACATACCCATTTAAACATACCCATTTAGACATTTATAGTTACTTCTCACATTTTAGTTTCATATGCATCTGCTACACATGGGTGGGAAATTATGGATTCATATCCTAATTGAGTTCTTTAGCCACCTAAATGAGAGGGTTGGACACACTATCATTCTAATACAAGTTATTCATAGGTCATGATCCACTTAGAAGGGGTGGGAAATGATGTGGTCAAAATTAGATTCAGTTCTTGAGCCACCCACACATGATGATTGAGCAAGTGATCCAATTAGTCCAAGATATTCACTTATTGATCACTATATACACTCACACACATAGGTTCTCAATAGGTTTATTCATTCATTTTATGCCTAGTGAGGTGTATTCCTTCCTTTCCTCTTTCTCATCTCTTTACTCAGTTTTATTCAATTTTATTTCTTTACTCTATTTAGTCTTTTACATTTAATATCTCTTAAGGATTAATTTATGCAATTTTCATTTATAGGACATGCATTGGACCATGTTTCACATTGTTAGACCAAAATTCAATGGTGTCATCTCTTAGGTAAGTCTAGGTATGCTTCTTTTTCCTTTATCCTAGTCATTTTATTTTGTTGTATTTCTAGAATAAGGTGAAGGAAAATGTTATCACCCAAAAGTGGTATTTGAGTGTTAATATTTTCACTTAAGACTACCTATCCCAAGATTATCCCTAGACCTATCCTAGAGCATATTTTCACACTTATCTAGCCTTTATGAGGACCACATGCATCCCTAGTCAACCCTAAATTAGTCCTAGACCTTCATTTCCCAATCTTAGCCCTTTGTGCATAGCACTCTACAAGATGGACACTAACACCAAATTAAGGAAACTATCACCACATGGTTCTAGTGTCCCCAAAATGGTGCTAATATGCTTTTTCCTATATTTTTCCAAATAGATATCTTTACAAAAGTAAAAATCCTAGGGTGGACCTAGACCTTTTTTTTATCACTTGGACAATTAACAAAATAATATAAATACATGAATTTTATCCATTTAGCCACTATATGAAAATTAGATACAAAATACACAATCAATCTCAAAATGAGTTATACATAATTGAGGTTATCAATTCCCAATCTACCCTACTTATCCATATTACCTTAAGCTCATATTACCTAGATTTCTAGTCTCAAGCATATTCAAGGCACTGAAAGCCATTATCATACTAGTATCACTTACAATTACACAAACACTTAGGTGGGGAAAACTACATCAATCTTGATCCCTCCTTAGAGTATTGGTATGTAGGCAACTCTCTTCAAAATAGGGTGTTGAGGATGTCCAGCCCACCCTAATAATATACTTTTTGGGTCATGTCAAACATATGTCATACCTACATGTAAGATTAGGTCTTTCTCTCTAAATCAATAATTAAGGGCAAAGTATAGGTTTTTAAGAATCATGTTCATAGGAATATACCTCATATATCTAGATACAAGTGTACCTAATATCTCAAGATAATCTTGCACATATGACACTGCTGCCAATATCAGGTCACTACCACCATATTTCCAATAATGGATGTACTATCTAATAGTGGTGAAAATATATAATTGAGATTATAAAATTGAAATGTATTTTGAAACACTCAAGCTAACATACACCTTAGTTTTCGTCACCCAGATCATCCATCTTAGTTATTTTCTAGCTAAGTTATTTCTTACACCATTTATTGCTATTTAAAAAAAAATCAAATCTAGTCAATTCTATAACAAATTAATGGTTATATTTAATGCATACTATTTCTCCATTTGAGTCTAATCATTTATTTAAAAAAAAATTATTTAATGGGAATGTACAAAAATATTATTTGAGTTCAATAAGTCCTAAAAAGTTAAAACTTAATGTACACATTATGAGTTAAGCCCTTCAACCAAGATGGTCAAATCAGTTGATGGGAATGTACAACAAGTTTTTGGTGAGATTGTTTACCTCTATAGTTTTGTCCAATAAATTTGACCACAATATTTTAAATTATACATCATACAAGATTATTTTATATCTTATTACAATAAAGTTGGATTCATCATATCCATATAATACTTTCCATAATGTATAGATGTATTTCCATAGTGTATAGATGTATAACTTATATTCATGTCAATATGGTAACCATAGTTCAATGAATTCAATATGAATATCCACTACACTAATAAATGTTTATTAAAAGACAAATCCATACAACTCATTACATTAATCATGTGTGAAATGGTATTAAAAAATCAATCCCATTTCCTAGGTGATTGATAATTTAGAGGTTGTTACACCATAGAAACATAGTAGACTCCATAGAGACCTCATATGCACCTTTATGACCTAGCTAGTTGTTAATATCATACAAACATGTTTCACATATGGTAAAAATTCCTAAAATTTCATTAAAGAATTCAAAAATCACTACACAATGGGTTCCATGAACTACTACAACTTCTACTACTACTTTATGACCATGTAGTCCTATGAGGCCTAGATAGAGTATTATAGATTCCATTGTTCCATATTCAGCAAATATGCATGATCCTTGGAAACATAATAAATTGATTTTAAAATATTCTAATTCTAGGGAAACATATAATCATTCCTTATATGGGATCATCAGCTATACCTCACTTCCTTTAAAAATTTGAAAAAAAATCAAAAACTCAAGAAAATAAAAAAAAACATTCAAATAAAGCACAAATCTAAGAATATTTAACATTTCACATGTTTACTATATTTTTTAATATGTTTTTTACTTAATGTTAGTATATAAAATATCATTTTGATATACACATATTTTAAGGGTACTTAAATGTGTGATATAAGCATATACTAGATACATGATACATGAGCATGCAAATGTTGGACCTTTCCTCTTCTTGTGTGACACACTACATTGGGGGCATCTTGTTTCTATTGATCATGATTGGTAAAGGTTACATTATTTTATCATCATTTTATAGTACCATGTTTAGCTTATATAATTATTCTTACACTTGCCTATACTCATCCTACTATCTTACATAATGTACTTGATATGTTATTTTATAGGACATTTTGCTACCACATTAATTCAGAGACTAGTATGACATGCTTATACAAGTTAATTATATTCATATTATTTCATATTATCACATGGATTACTCGAGTGTAATTATTTTTTACTTATTTGTATTCAATGTGGAAAATTTTACATGTACATTGTTTGTTGGCCCTAGTTCCATGATTATTGCTTTTTTTATTTTCAGTCTATGGACATTTGAACATTCCCTCTCATTCTAATGTGTGAAATTTTAACATGATCATTGTTTATGGTGTACTTATACCCCTCTTTGCATGACATTGATTTGTCTTATGTAAGTGATTTTTTGTTGACCTTGTTTCTTATATATGTTTCCATTATCAATATCATGAATTTTAGGGTTTGTTATGTTTGATACTATGAGATTCATTGATACATATACTTAGACATGATACCATTATATGTTTCTTTACTACATGATTCATACATAAAAAAATGGTTATGTTATCCTTTTGGGATAAGTTTACTATCAATTTTCATTTCCATCACCTAAAAAATGGGGAATCTTTGTAGGGGCATGTCATAGGGATGTGAGCCCACATACACACAGTTGGCATAATTGGAAGAATTTTATATAGTTTATGATTTAGATATACACTTATGATAGAATATTATACATTTAGAACCAATTTTCATCATTTTGGGACAAGTATTTTGAGATTTGGGATGCATGTTTTATACATTTTAGATAGCATAGGTTATAATTTGATAAATACTTTAGCTTGAGAAACATTTGATGTGAATCTACCATGTAAATGCACTAAACTATATATACACTATTCAATTATACTAATATTCATGCACCAACCTTACCAAGAAGCACCGATTGAGATTTTATTTGTTGTATAAATGGGATCCCTTAAGTAGTGTGATAAAAAATAAGTGCCCTTTATGGACTTAGCACTAATTCTATATTTTGGGTTGATATGGTTACACAATTTGAATTTCTCAAGATTTGCTAGATTCGCTAGATTATGTTTACATTTGGGTTGTGTAATTGATATTTAATGATCTCAATGAAATTTTCAAAAATAATCCTTACAGTGGATTGGGGCATGATCTATCAAAGTGGACCGTAGTTGAGGATCAGCCAGGATAGGATTAAATGGATGAAGCTTAACCTATATGCAGTGGTGAAATCCAAAGAAATAACTCAAATGGAAAAAGCTTATATTCACAATAAATAAAATTGGATGAGTATAATTAGCCATAAAATATTTAGGAAGGTACATTGTATAGGTGAAATATTAACATGTCCTCACATCCTAATGAATGTGGGATTATCTTACACAATGACCTAAGAAGAACAACTAAGTGACACCTAAGGAAATCAACTAAACAAGTGTAGGGAAAAGATATCAAATGGAATATAAATCTACACTAATCCCCTTAAGCATAAGTTAGTGATATAACTTTTAAGAGGATTATATAACGTAAACCCTTAGTTTTTATAGTAATGAAATATGAATATTAGGAAATAAATATACAAAAAATGAAACCACTAATTTATATAATAATTAACCTTATTTATTATTCCAAAATATATAAATGAATCACATAAGTATGTACTTGGATTGAAATTGACTAAGTTGGAGAATAAGAGGCTAAAAAATTAGTGAAGAAGATGATCAGAGTCTCACAAACTAGAAATAGGTCTCAGAACTCATCTTGGACAATAGCATGGTTCCTTGAATAGTAACATATTGCACTAGTTTCCTCTATGCCACCAAAACATATTCTTTATAAAAACTATGTAAACTTATAAGAATAGCCTCACTTTATTCTAACACACCTTTCCATGTGTGAATGAACCTTGATCCACTATTTGTGACCTATTTTTGAATGATTTTGATGCAAATCCTAGACTTCCATATTGTTAGGGTGTTTGAGTGGCACAAGTAGAAAAAGTGTGATGTTATCTAGGTAGTATAAAAATTATTAACACCCTATTATGTTCAGATTTTAATACATACCAATACCTCCATGTGGGATCAAGTTGAATATAGTTCTTTGAATCTAGGTGGTGGTGCAGGTACAAGTGAATGCTAGTATGAGTGCTAGGAAAATTTAATGAAGTATAGGAATTAATGACCTTGATTTACACAAATTATTTTTGAGTATGTTTATGTATATCTACATCTGATTTCCATCTAGCAAGTAAAGGGATAAAATTCATGTATATATATTAACTTGGTTATTTATTAGATGTGATTTGAACCTATGATTACCCTAAGGTGCCCTGAGTACTAGAAATACATCTATTGGGGTTTAAAAGAGGTAAGGGACACTAGTATAGTCCCTTGGTCACTAACATAGTGTGTTAGTGTCTAAAGGGGTGGGCTAATGTCCAGGTGGAAAAAATTGGGCTAATAGAGCCTAGATGCACATCAAAAGATTTGTAACTACTTTAGGAATGTCTAGGGATAGGTTAAAATCACACAAAAGATGGAAAAGGATCAAAAGAGGCTATAAGATAGGTCTAGTGATAATCTAAGGGTAGGGTGTTCTCAAGTAACACTCATTACACTCAAGTAACATATTATATCACTAAATTTATGCCCCCATTTTATTTTAGAAATTCAACAAAGTGAAATGACTAGGATAAAGTAAAAATAAGTATAATTGGACTTGATTAAGAGGCAAATTCATTGAATCTAGGTCTGAGTATGTGAAGCACATTCCATTTCATATCTTACAAATGAAACATGGATGAATCAATCCTTAAGTAATATCAAAATTAAATAAAAAAAGAGTAAATATATAATAGAGAGGAAATGAGTGAATACACCTCACTACTAGATACATGAACTAATGTAAACACTTGGTGACATCCTCTACGTGTATAGTTGGTTATCAAAGGGTGAATAACTTAGACTAAATTAATTGATTACTCAAACCCCATGTGTAGATGGTTTAAAAAGTCAAATTGGATTTGAATCCATCATTACCCACCCATGCTTGGTGGATCACAAACTATGAATATCTTGGATTAGACTAATGGCTTGTCCAACCCTCCTATGTAGGCATCTCAAGAATTGAATTAGGTTATGACTCCATAATTTGCTACCCATGCATAGTATATGCATCTCTAACTAAAACTACAAAATGCAACTAAAGTTGTGTAATGTAATAAAAACTATGTAGGATGGATATAGGGCCACATAGAAACTCTAAAATGAAAAATGGATAATGGACCCCTCAGGCACTCAAGAATATAGCTCAGGGAGTACACATAAATGCCAATCACAACAGAAGGAATAAGACGTAAATTTGGTGTGAAAACTAGTGAGAATGGTGTGTATAGTATATAACATGGAGAATGACATACATTTGTGATTCCATCTAAGATGAGCTGGTACAAAACTAATCGTGTGGAAACACTATCTCATGTACATGCCCCTAATTTTGATATCTATGTATATGGATTCTACACTAAGTTGTATCAATCTATATATATGTATATTTTAAACTAAAAAGGGAGTGATCATGACATATGTGATGTCCCTAATCTGAGTATAATGATATGATTCTTTGAAAAACTAAGAATAATCTGAACAAAACTAATAATTTATGACTGATACTATGAAAAACTAAAACATAATTATTTTACCTTTCTACCTTATTGATATTTCCCTTTTTCTGGGGCTTGTGGATAGTAGCACAATCCCTTAGATAGTATCACAATGTGTTAGTGTCATCTATTCCATGTTAGTATCCTTTTGTGTTTTTTCAATGAAAACTAATATTGATTAATATCTAACTATTTTTCACTGTGTTTTATTTATTTCTAGCTCTCTAATTTGCATCTATGTGTTGAAAACTATGTCAAATGACACCTAGATACCCTGATCTCTATGATAAAGCTTTGTTAATGCCCCATATTTTGAGGTGAGTTCTTGAACCTATGTAATAGCTGTCCTAAAAATAAAAACTATGCATCATGTGTCCTAGCCTAACCATAAATGATATCTATGTAATAGACCAATATAACGTATGTACATGACATTAGAATGTAAGATAATCTAAGCATAATTTGGTAATATTTGATGTATGTTAGATCTATCTTTCAAAAAGTGTTTGAGATAGTTATAGAAATGTAAGCATGTATATGAGCAACAAATATGAAATAATATGAGTAACTACCTAGGGGGATGGGGTATGATGTCTATCAAGGCATCCAAGGAGGAAGGCGAGATGAATGAGGTCCCTCATGGCATCTACACCTAAGTGTAAGTTTAAAAAATATGAGATAAGTGTCCTTGCCATGATGCATACATGAAAGCATACATATAATACACACGAGGCACAAAAATTATGCCAACATGAAAAAATACAAGGAACATAGGCACATGTCACTAAGTTAGATAAATAGAAAGCATAGAAGGACATGTTCAAATGTCTACATATACATATAGTAAGTAATGTTGGATTAGAAATACATGAAAGGGCATGTTTAAATTTCTACATACATAATCAAGAATGCACACAAAAGGACATGAGAACATGTCTAAAGCATACACACAATGGAAGGAATTGGCATAGATTCATAGAGTAATGGCATATTTAAATGCCCTCAAGTAGATATAGAAGTAAAGATACACAATCAAATCTAAACTAGGAAATCAATAAATGAAAGAATGCATGAAAACGTGGTAAAAATCCATATAAGATAAAATATGTACATAAGATGAGTCTATACTAGTGGTAGTCAAAAAAAGTTTATGTAGTATAGGATGATCAATATCAATATATAAATAATGGTAAATCTATGATATAGAGTATATAATGATATAACCTGGTAGATCAGAATCTATTCATAGGATGATCATAATGGGAGAATGTATCAATGATTAATCTATGTATATATGTATGTGTCCCCAATGGAGAAATGGTAGAAAATATGGATCTATGTGATGGACCTTAGTCCTGTAAGAATCTGCAAATAGTCGAAGAGAATAAGTGAAACATGTATGTATGATAAAACTAAACTACACTAATATATATATAACATATGTAGTACCTAGTAAATATAAAGAATGTAAACATGGAAATGTATATAATCTTAAATTTTGTAGTTTGAACATACTATATTGTTTTGTGATTTTTGAGTATAATCTATGTACAAGCAATAATAAAATTGCAACTATATATAAGGAGTAAAATAATAAAAATTGTATTCTATTAATGTGTTATTAAATGAGTATGTATAGATGAAAATTAGTGTCTTTAGATACCTAAAAGAACATCCAGAATATGTGTATAGTCAAATGGTAGATCTGGTGTGAGATCATCCAATGTTTGATACTAAATCTATGCAAACATGAATAAATCATCACAACTATGATCATCATACCATATTGTTAGTAAATGTATAGCCTTATCCTTAGCAATTGTATGGAGTCTATGCATTCGAATGGCATGATAATATACTATGTGTGATATCTATTATGCATTCCTAGGGTAAACCACATTGGACCATGGGGTATTTGTGTGAAACTTATGGTTCTCATTTATGCCATCATGTAGAATGTGAACTATGTGTCCCTCATGACTGAATATCAAACATCTATCTATGTAATCAACTGAGGCATCCATTTCCTATAAAGATGTAATTTTGAGTGTAACCTATATGTCAGTAACCATGCTCATGACAAAAATAAGTATTTTGACCATCTTAGGGCCATATACAACTAGTAGTGTGATATGTCCCAAGGAGTCTTGATAATGTATAACATGTAGTAGCTCACTCTCTTGATGTCCTATATGTTGTAATAAATCCAAGATGTAAGTATTAGGATTATAATATTCATCTATTATGGTCCTTGTATTGGTGGAGGTGGAGGCTATGTAGTCTGGATAGTGCCTTGAACTTTGATTTTATTTATTTTTTTATTGTAATGCTAATCATGTATTTTTATCATGTATAGTAATCTAGTGAAAATGATAAAATGGTCTATCATTATTTTGTGACAATCTGATAAAGGATTTATGGAAAATAATTTGAAATGCCATCAATACTATATCAAGTAACATATGTAACATCTATTATGGTATATCATGTTTACTACCTACCTAAATCTGAATAACTAGGTCAATATCCATAGATGTGACTGTATCTACCAAGTGTATATAAAAATTTGCCTCTAACAACAAGTGAGTGCATGCAATAAGAAATGCATCTTGTCTATAAATCAATCCTAATTTGGAGAAGACAGATCATACTTACACTTTTGATTGGGAATAAATTAGATAATTGGGAACATGACCAATATGAAGATTTACTAGACCTAATTAGGCGATCTCTTCTCATAATAAACAATACTAAGGAGGGTTCCAAAGCCTCTAGTCAAGCACAATCACACAATAAACCTAATTGAGTTCTATGTTTTCATATTCACTATACTAATAACAAGAAAATCAAAGAAATCTAATCTAGTGCTCACCAAAGTGTGTACCACAAAGTAAGGGTAATAAAAAACAAAAATAAACATGCATAAAAGTCATATACTCATGTAAATTTATGCAAAGTTATAATGCATGGAAGAGAATAAAAAATGCATATCTATCTACTCTTACAAATGATGAACAGAGCAAGGAATATTTACCTTTGAAGACAAACCCATTGATCCTCAATCTCTTCCTTGGCTAAGGTGATTTTCAAGAATTTATTGTGGTACATAAGGATGGTAAGGACAAACTAGAAATAGGCTACACAACCTATCAATGCATCTAAAATACTTATCCATAAGACAAGATCTATATCTCCAAAGAAAGTATGAAACCCCAAGCTTACTCCTCAAGTAGAATGGTGGATAAGTAGATGCAAAATATCCCCTACTTCTTAGTTTTTATAAATAATGGAAAAATTATCTTGTTTATATAAATGATTTAACCCTAATCCCTTCTAAAAATTTTATCCAACAGGGTTATCCTAGTCAACCTAGTATTGTTATGGACAAAAAATCACTATGTCAGAAGTTAGGTTGGCCAAGAGCCAACCTAGACCCTAAATGAATTTCACCCATAAGAGTATAGGGTTGACCTAATCAACCTCATGCTGTAAACTATTGAAAGGGGTTTTAGGTTAGGAAAAGTGGTTTGAAAGGTATAAAATGACTGAATGAGTGTACAATAAAGAATAACAAGCTTAGGGAAATGGTTTTTAGGAGACAAGTGTGTAGATAAAAAGTGGTAAAAGGGATAACAATCTTGAGAAGCACCAAGGTATAACCACCCCTTGCTCGGTATACCCCTCAGGGCATGCACTCACATAAATTGAGACTTGATGTGTTCTTGCAAGATAAAGAGCATCAATAATTGATAAAATTATGAAAATATTATGTGTATACATATGCCCCACTCGAATCTCATCACGTGCCATATAAGTTTAACATGAGATGGTGTTTTGGGAATAAAACATGATGACACATACTGTTGATGCTAAGCAAAGTGTTATAAGGATAAACTAAGATAAATGAAATGACGAAAATGAAAAACACATACCTTTACTTACCTTAGTGTTGTAGATAATGAAGAAGACTGTAAGAGAAGTGAACGTATCCAATGTGAAGAACATTAGTCAAACCTATAGAGATTAGTGCAAAAAAGAGTGAAAAACAAAAAAATGGAATATAATCATATAGTAGTGTAAGTTATTCTCTACGATGTCATGATACTATAAATTTTTATGGTTCAAAAAATGAGTTATTAAAAATAAAGATATGATCAAAACAAGGAATCTAATGGTAAATATTTCAAGGGTAAAGAATTGTGAATAGTAAGTTTAAATAGGGTGAAGAGAATGCCATTTTTTATTGTTTAAATTATTAGGAGTGAAAAATAGATCTTTAAGAGACCAAATAAAATCAAAAGTATATAAGATGGTGAGGAGATGACAACTGAGATGAGGAGGACACCTATTGGCCATAGTGGGTGCAACATAGGTAGGCAACTAAGAATTTAAAATTTGTTTTGAACTTTTTTTTTTTTTTAATTTAGTGTTTTATATAAATTTATATATTAGAACAAGTCTATAAACTATAATGAACCTTAGATAGTTGCTAAGGATACTAGACACAAAAAAGGGAAATGGGTTGAAAGGAATTAAAAAAATAACTATTGAAGGCATTTATTACATGTAGGGGAAAGATTCAACAATCTAAACCAACTAGGTAACCCTATGGATGTAGTAGGCTAAAAATATTGATTCCTTACTATTGACTTAGTAGGGGTATACCAATTTAGTTTAAATTGGAAAATTACCAACTTAATACCTCACTACCAACTTAGTTGTTGAAACCAAATTGTCGACTTAGTACTAAGGGGGGAAAAA
>JARHVA010006616.1:450000-470000 GCA_037957365.1 Torreya grandis | reverse complement strand
AGCAATATAAATTACAAAATTGAAGTCACTATGTAAGATAAATAAGAATTTGACACAATGTTAAATGATATAACAAATAGATAAAGATAAATTTGGAGCACATGTCCAATCAAAATGATAATTTAACAACACCATGAATGTGATCATAAGTAATGCTATATTTATCCACACACATTATCCATAACATATGATAAATATCTATGAAGTTGGATCTGAACTACATCTAATGTCTCATCGATCTTCAATGAAAACTAGGAAAATACTTCACGTCTAATCTCCTCAACAAAAAAGTTAGGAATTCTTGATGATCATGTTGAGAAGGGATATATTGAAATTTATTCTTATGATAATTCATGATATGTAGGTATCATCGGTGGGGAAGTATCGATAGGTGAGGGACTCATAAGTGGAAAAGGATCCATAAGTGAGGGAAGGTCCACGAGTGAGGGATTCAAAGGTGGAGAAGGGAACATAGGAGTAGATGGAGAAACAAGAGGTATAATAATGGGGGAAGAATGAGGATCCTTATTATGATAATGACCCATGGGAGGGATGGTATAAGGTGTGGGAATAGTTAAAAGGTGATCTTTAAGATGCTGTTGAAGGATGCAATAATGACCAGTGTGATTGGTACCATATTAGTGTCTGAGATAATATACCTTACTATACTTAGGAATATACTCAAGTATTAACTTCAAGGGAGGTATAGCCTTGTCTAAGAACTGAGGGATAATAGGATGCAAAGTGTCAATATATTATAATAACTTGTGATAATGCATGGATGAATGGTTATCTATGACATAAAAGCAATAAATATGCCTATGAGTAGTCTTGTTAGGTATACTCATAGGAAGAGGTGTAATAGAAGTAGAAGGATCTTGGTAAGGTTGATCAACCCATTTTGTGGATAAGAGATCTTGTTGTGTTAAAGGAAGTAAAATATCACTGAGAGAAGGTGGTACTAGTGGAGAGATAGGGTAAGGCTTGACATCAAGAGTGATAGGATTGGAAGCAAGAATAGACTCAGCTAAATCAGGTGTATGAATGGGATCAAAACTATGCTTTACTGAGGGAGGGGATGGGTCTACATAAGGTTGAAGGAGATTTTCACACATCTTAGGGATAAACAAGCTATATGGGTCATGGTACCTAGCAAAGTGATAGGGCCCACTCATAACATTATCCGCAAGCATACTCCTATGAGATTCTTCAAAAATTGGATGTGTCCACGTCATGTCTATCCTATAATAAATAGGAAAATTTCTAAAATTAGGAATGATATATGATGAAACATAGGAAGATAAACTAAAAGACTTAAGCAAAGAGGAATGATAATAGATAATCTTAGCATCTTGGGCCTGAATAAGAGCTTCAAGAATGGATCATATAAGGTATAACCATCATCATAATTAGGTGTATGAATATCAACAACATAAGTAGTTATGATATTGTCATCCAATGAGGTGTGATGAGTGGAATTTTTAGTCTTAGTTAAGACAATGAGGATGTCATCACAACGTGGTTGATAAGAATGAGGTTGAAAAGAAATGGGAAGTTGAGAGATGAGATGAGGTGAGAGATCAAAAGTTTTAATATTGAGATTGATATCATCAAGCTCATCATCATTAAACTCTAAGAGGTTAGGGAGAATATTCTCAATGAGTTCAGGATGATTTTTGTAACCTTGAATAAAATTGATGATGAAGTTAAATCATTGAGACTCATGAAAGGGAACACTTGAAAAGGGTTCAAGTGTAGGGATCTCGATTACAACCTAGTCTTTAAATTATTCAAAATTCCAAGGGTTAGTGTCACCATGAATCATATATATGGATCCATTTTTAGGGAATTTAATGCACTGGTAAGCATAAGAATAAACTACTCTCATATGATGAGTCCATATCTTACTAAGCAGAATGTTGTAAGATAGAGAATGTTAAATATCATCACCTTCATGTGAACAATGATAGGTGGGACAGTAATGGGGTTCCACATACAACCTAAAGGAGGAATTTTAATTTGATCATAACCTTGACATGTATTATGTATGGATTTGATATTACATTTAGAATATCCAAGGGTTTTGATAAAATCAAGAGAGGAAACACAAGTCTCATAACCCTCATCAATCAATGCATGCTTGACTTGGATATCACCAAATTGGATAGTAATGAAAAAATGAGGATCATTGACATGAAGTAGAATCTCATCATGGATCATGGAAGTAATGGGAATTTTGAGGAAAAAATAAGTGTTCATTATTTCATCAACATGGATGGACATCTCTTAAAACTATTACAATATGATATATTTAGATCTATACAAGGTTGTTTTGTGTCCTACTATGGGAGGATGAGGGATGCTAATTTTGAACTAAAAATGAATAAAATGATTAAAATGATGTGGAGAGGTCCTCCTAAGTTCATTAAATGAGATTTGGGATGGGAGATTAGTGAGTTTCATGATACTATCCCACTCATCATAACCCATAAAGGAGGTATTTGGAAGGAGGAGATGAAGTACATTACAATTTATGTTGAAAAGAGGTAGGATGTTTAGTGAGAGGATGATCTGGTAGATTATGATGAGAAGATGAAGTAGTTGATGTAGGTTAGTTTAAAAAATTACTAAAGTATGTGTTGATAGAACCTCGAGTGTCATTGTTGTTAGGTAAATAAGATGGAGGGATAGTAGAAATAGTATGGGAAGTGTTATCCAAGGGAGGAGTTCAAACTGGTTATTCAAAATTTATAAGGTCATCTTGACCCAACTCATTTAAGTGAGTTAGAGAAGAATCTTTAATAACATAAAATGTGTAAGACAATGGAGGTGTGTAGATAGGTTTAGGATTAATGAAATCAACCACCCTTCACATATTAGTTATATTAACCACATTATTTTTAGTAGTTGGGTCAATAAGACTATCAACATTATTGGTAGAAGGGGTGGGCTTGTCTTGGTTATCTTTGTGATTTGGAAGGAGATATTTATAGATGGCCAAATGAGCATTAACTTGATTCAAAGATTGAGATTTATTATTTGTTTCATGGGTTTTAAAAGTAATTTCATAGGCTTTTTGGCATTATTGAATGATAGAATCATGGTCAAAATTGGGACTAAGAAGAAAATACCTATCCAAATTATGAAGATGCATATAGGTCTCATGAGAATGACCCCAACTAGCATGAAACAAACAAAATTTATTGGGACCATACCAAGTTTCATAGGAAGAGTGGGATCAAGTTCTCATGGGAGAGGCTTGGGTAAATGTTTTAGTAATTCTACTGAGGATAATGGTTTTTGAACATTGATGTTATTAGGTGAAGATAAATGAGGATTGGTGAATTGGTTAGAAGAGGGAATTGGTTTTGAAGATAGGTTATGAACAAAAACTTGAATAGTGCAAATGGTATCATAAGAGTCTATGACACCATCATTGGTACCATGATGATTCTTATTTTTAAGTAATATATGAGTACTCATGGAAGGTTGGGATGACTCAAATTGATGTATAATGAAATATTGACATTTAGCTTGGTTAATAATTTACTCTAAGGTACATGAAGAGAGAGTCTAGACCCAATATTGCAACTTCAAAAAAAGAGCATTGGTAAATATATGGAAAAGTTTATAATTAGCCATGTTATATTCACATTTGTTAGACAATGTCTTTCATCATTTAATGAAATCTTATTTAGTTTTAGTTTAAATTTGTTTACAATTGATAAAATGGGACAATGTATTCTCAAGAAGATCACTATTTTGGAACTCTTGGATTAGATCATTTACTAGATCTTCCAAACTAGTAATATAATGAGATTTAAGTCGGTTTTACCAATCTAAATCATCTCCTATGAGATTTTTGGCTAAAAGCTTTTTAACAACAAAGGTATTTAATTTAACCTAGTTTTTATATAGATTTCCAAATGTTTTTAGATGAATAATAGGATCATCTGACCCATTATAAGAAATGGTAGGGGTGATACCTCCTATATTTATATTTTCAATTTGAGATGTAAGAGGCTCATTTTGAAGATGCTCGATTATCTTGTTGACAAGATGAGGTTGAGGGATAATATACCATGGAAATATTGAAGTGGAGGTGGGGGAAATTTTTAATTGTGTGTGCCCCATGGCAGCTATTGAGGGTGGGTTTGAAGAGAGATACATTTTTTTTGCATTTGCATAATTTGATTTGCATTGTTAGCTTGAAAATAATTCAATTGATTAAGAGTTTGTAATATAATTTGATGGGTTTGAGTTGAATTGTTGGCATTATTTGAAGAATTAGAATTGGAAGTAAGGGCTTGGGTACCACTATGGGTATTAGTAGGAGCTTTAGAATATGAGGCACTAGTGGCATAATTTTCTTGTGTCAAAAAATATGGACTATTAAATGGATGAGAAGAATAAAAACTCAAGGCATGATTAACATGGCTATAAAATGATTCACTAGTGAGAGAATTAAGGAGAGTGGGTCTAGGAAGAGGCCCACTAGATGTAGAACATGTCATGATAGTAGAGATACTAGGCATGGAGGTAGAGGAAGTTAAATAATACGAAGTGATGGTATGAAAAGGGATCAAAATAGAGGGAAGATCTTGGAAAGGAAATAAGCTAGCATCTCAAAATCTATGTGAGAATGTTGGAGAAGGTGAGTAAGGATCTTAAATTTTACTACTAATCATGAGATGGTAAATGGTATAAAGGTCTTTTCCTTGATGTTGAGGAAATTTAGAGATATAGAAGAACATTTGACATGTATACTCTAATTTAGGTTGATCTTCAAGTGAGAAGAGAGGATTATGATGTGAAGAAGAATGAGGAGGGGTACCATAGTTTATTATGCGAGTAGATATATGAACATTAATTTCATCTAGGAGAGTATCCATAATATGATTATGGGAGACCCTATGAGGGTTGGTAAGACTCATCATATCCATTCAATTCAACTCAGTGTTGTCTTTAACAATAAGTTCATGATGAAGGAGAAGGAATAGATAAGGCAAAGGTGATGCAATATCGAGGAAATCAAAAGGGAAAAATAAGAGTATAATGTCAATTGGGTTGACTTAGTACTAAAAACATGGTCTAAAAAATGATAAATCAAGGATACAAAGTTGATAGGTTTGACCTAGTATTATAACCTAGGATAAAAAATAGGTAGATAAGAATACAGAGTTGACAAGGTTAAATTAGTATTGTATCCTAAGGGTAAAAAAGAGTACTATGTTTACAAGGTTATTTTAGTGTTGTAGGTAAGGGAAATAGACAATCTGTAAGGGATTGTGTCAAATATAATGACAATGTACTTAAATAAGAAAATTTTTGCAAGTACTTTTGAAATCAGGAAATGAAAAGAAACACATGATTAATTGGGTAAATAAGGATGATCCAAATGAGGAACACATCACAAAACATTGCACCAACTCTAGACAATGAAAGTTTTTACAATACAACATATAATTGATCAAAGAGCAAATAGTCAACTTGGAAAGGAAATGCTAACTAAGTGGTAATCCTGAAAGTTGTTAGATTATTAAGTGTTTTTCAAAACGTGATAGAGAAGTTGGCTGAAATTAGGGAATTAAAAATACATTTGTGGATGGTTTCAAGATATCTAGGCTAAAAGGGATCTATGTTGGTAATGATACTGGCTTGGTATTGAGACTTACCCCCTCACTTCACACACTATATAAATAAGGGTGTTGGGTGATTTTATAATATATGCCATTAACCACATGTTTATACCTGGCTAGAAAACCAAGTTAGCTTCCCGCTTGGTGATGAAATCCAATTAGATAGGCCTTGGGAAGATCATTTTTTAAAACCATTTTAAGAGTTATGTGATTTTGTAATGTGTGCAATAAAGAGAAATATAGTGCAACTAAATGGAATATTGAAAAACCACCTAATTAAACTATGTAATATATTCTAAGCATGAAAGTAACTAAAATTGAAAGTGTTTATTAATTACTAGCATATAGATGTTAATTCCAACATTGAAACACATTACAATGTTCATTCAAACAATAGTGTATAAATAAATTACATTATAGAGTCAACAGTGTCACTACTATACTACTAAATCAATGGTCTATTAAGAACTATGTTGGTAGTGTCGACTTAGTCTTATAGACAGAAGACAAAATATAAAACTAGGTTGACTAGGGTAACCTAGTTTGTTGTATAAGGGAAATTTTAAATACTACAAACTATGAAAAATAGAACAGTAAGGAATAATAGAAATGACAAAAAAAGAGAGAAAGGAACCTTAGTGGGTTGGAATATGTAAAGGAATGTGAGATTAATGTTGAAGTGCCTTGATTTTTACTTGCAAGTTCTACCAACTATGTTGATTGGGTTGACCTAGTTCTTTAGTTCCTTATTTTTTGAAGCTTATCAAGATGAGTATACAGTTAGTGTTGACCTAGTATGTATTTTTTAAGTCTAGAAGATGACTATATCAATATGGCCAACGTAGTATGTTTATTAGAGATGAATAAGTGTATCATGTTAGCCTAGTCAACCTAGTAGCCTATCTGGAAGTGAAAAAGTAAATAGTGTTGACCTATTTGACCCAATAATCTATATATGATGAATACTTACACATAAATAATAGATTCATTTTGATATGACTATGTGTTAAAAATGTGCGTAAAAGTTAGAAATTATACTATCCCTATCGACCTAGTATCACAGGTGTAGAAAAATAATAAATAAATTGATAACATAAAGAAAAACACGAAATAAAACCTAAAAATATGAGATTCACATCGGGTTCACTAGAATGTATGCAATACAAAATGCATCATGTTTATAAGTCAATCATAACTAGGAGAAGATATCTCATACATACACTTTCAATTGGGGATACATCATATAAATGAGACCATGACCAATATGGGGATCTGTTAGACCCAATTAGGAGATATTTTATTACAATAAACAATACTAGGGAGGGTTCCAAAGCCTCTAGTCAAGAACAATCATGTAATAAATGTAGCTGAGTACTATGTTTTTATATTCACTAAGCTAATAACAAGTGAAGAAAATAAATCTAATCTAGTGCTCACCAAAGCTTCTGGCACAAATTTGGGGTAATAAAAAACAAAATTAAACATTTATAGAAGACATATACTCTTGTAAGTGTATATAGAATTCTAATAAATGGAAGAACATGAATATCTATCTTTTCTTACAAAGGAGGAACAAAGTTAGGAATACTTGCCTTTAAAAATGAACCCATCGAGCCTCAATATCTCCCATGGATAAGGTGATTCTTAAAAGGTTATTGTGGTATGTAAATATGATAAGGATAAATAATATCTAGGATACATAACCTATGAATGCATCCAAAACACTCTTCCACAAGACAAGATCCGTATCTCCAAAAAAAGTATGAAACCCTAAGATTGCTCCTCAAGTAGAATGGTTGATAAGTAGATGCTCAATAGCTCTTACTTCTTATCTTCTCTAAATAATGGATAAATGATCTTGTATATATATGCATATTTAACCCTAATCCCTTTAAAAAGTTTTAGCTGATGGAATATACCTAGTCAACCTAGTAGTATTATGGACAAAAATTAACTAGATCATAGGCTAGGTCAGCCAAAAGCTGGCCTAGACCATAAATGAATTTCATTGATAAGAGTATAGGGTCAACCCAGTCGACCTAGTATTGTAAATTTTTGAAAGTGGGGTTATGTTAGGAAATGGGGGATGAAAGGTAGAAAATGAATGAAGAAGTGTATAATAGAGAAGCATATGTTAGGGAAATGGTTTTTAGGAGAAAAGTGTGTAGTTAACAAGTGGTAAAAGGGACAACAATCCTATGAAGTACCAATGGTATTCTTACCCTTTTCTCTGTGTACCCCTTAGGGCATGCACTGAGAGAGATTGAGACTTAATAGGTTCCCTTAAGAATAAGAGCACTAGTAATTGATAAAATTTTGAAAATATTATTTGTATACAATGAGATCCTTGGTTTTAATCTATATAACTTTGAAATGGTGGTGATTCCTATGTATGTAAGGTGATAAGTGTTTTACAATTATCTCAATACTCTGTAGGGATAACTAGTGTGAAGATTAATCCATGTAAATAATAATGAATGTTAATGGGTGTTAGATCATCTTTTATGGTGGCTTCTAAATATGTATCCAAGTTTGTGATGTATACTTCCTCCAAATTAACAAGTAATGGTAAATGTGATGTGATAATCACATCATCTTCCATGGACTAGGATAACTATGTTGTAGGAGTGTCCTTTACCTACATGGGTGAAGGTAACTATGCTATAAGAGGATATAGAATGGGTTAGGAACAATAGTTATATATTTATCAACCTCATATGTATGTATCTACTCTATCCAAATATTGTGAGGTGGGGACTCTATGAGAACATGAGGTGTCCCATATAAAAATGTACATGGGGTGGTAGGATCTATTAATCTATAATATCTAAATGGCTCACTATTAGTTGGGTAGGTGTATAAATATCTATCATGTAAAAACATGACACATATATGCAAGGTAGATTATATGGCATCCATGGCATGTATCAAAGGAAACCCAAGTAAAAAAATTTAATGCAAATGATTAGGCATCACCTGAAACTATTTGGATAAGGCGTTTGGCCCAACTATGATCCACATTAAAATAGTACCCAATGTTTGTCAAGTAATGTCATCAAAAAATCTAATGCTATTATATCTCTTTTGAGTGGATGTTTTTCCAATGCCCATAGTCTATAACAATGTGAGGTTATGTATGTTAAGTCTTGAAACACTATCAATTAGGACACATTTAATAGTTTTGGTTTTAATATGACCTTGAATGAAGACTGGGAGATTATGATCAATAATTGTTTGTGAGTGAAAAACCTCATTGACAAAATATATAACATCTTCAATATACTTAATAGTGTTCATGATAGATACAAAATACGTTGAGACTATATCACAAGGTAAATATGTATGATTGGGTATTTGGAAAAGAATAACTTTGAAAATGGTTACCTTTTGAAGAAATTCTAATATATAAATCTTGGATGGTGTGTCTCTCAATTGATCCATAATATCATATGATTTGTCTTTATCCTTAGATATTTTGATATTATTTTAGGGATGATGAGGGATTATTGGATTACGTTATTCTTATATAGGCTGAGGAGGCACCTAATTTTGTCTAGTAAAAACACGAACTACAAGATCTATTTATAAAGGGTGAGTAGTAGAGGTGGGAAGTGAGAAAAGGCAATAAATGGGTCTAGGTGGAGGAGGAACAAAAGGATTCATATATTCTCTCTTCCATCATGAAGTGACCAGAGGTAAATCAAAATTGGCTATGCAATAATGATTTGCATATAAGGGGTCTCAAGATGAGGTGGACCAATGTGTGAAATAGGTTGAGTTTTAACTTGATTAATGAGAGGAGTTACTTACATGTGCTTCATTATAAAAATGGAAGATAATAGGCATGAAATACATACCATAAGACTTTTTACCAAAAAGTATACAACATCTTCTGGTATGATAATCATGATGAAAAGGTAAAAATTAAATTTGAAAAAATGATGGAAATACAAAGGGAAAACCTAATGGTACACTAGGGTTTTAATCAATATGTTAGATGTCAGGTTCACCAAATGATTAAATTTTTTATGGTATTATAGAATGTAAACCCTAGGTTGTTAAAGTACTAGAATATGAAGATTAGGGAATAAATATGTAATAAATACAACTAATGATTTATACAAGAATTGATAAAATTGATTATTCAATAAATATCAATGAATCACAAAATTATGTACTTAACTAGAAATTGATTGATATGGATGAACAAGAGGCTCAAAACTAGTGTAGAAGTTGATAAGAGTGTCTCAAACTAGAAATAGGTCTTAGAACTCCTCCTGGATAGTAGCAGAGATCCTTAGATAGTAGTGCATTGTACTAGTATCCTTTGTGTTGTGTTAGTGTCTTCTTGTTAAATTTTTTATAAACTTATAGGAACACCCTCACATGAGTCTAATACAACTATGCTTGTGCCAATGAACCTTAATGCAATGTTTATGACTAATTTAAGAGAAAACCCTAGACCTCCATATTATTTGGGTATTTTAGTGGCACAAGTATCAAAAGTGTGATATTAGCTGGGAAGGTTGGACTTCTTCAACACTCCAATGTGTTGATAATTTCTTATATATTAATACCTTGAGATGGGATCAGTCTTGATGTAGTTTTTTCAATTTAAGTGCTGGTGGAAGTGCTAGTCAATTCTAGTATGAGTGTCATCTTGAGTTCTTCGAATGAAGCTTGAGACTATAAATTTGAGTAAACTGAGCTTAGGACTATTTTAGATGGATATATGTTTAAGTAGTGTAGAATAAGTATCAATGACCTTGATTTTCACTACATGTTTCTAATTTTGATTTTGTGTATTTGCATTTGATTTCCATATAGTGGGTAAAGGGATAAAAGTGGTGTATATATACTAATTTGCTACTAGTCTAGATGTGACTTGAGACTATGCCAACCCTAAGGTGCCTTAAATTAAAACAAATATCCATTAGGGTTGAAAATAGGTAAGGGACACTAGTGCACTCCATTGATCACTAGTGCAGTGCACCAGCCTTGAAAATAATGTCAATGTAACCATCTAATGTTAATGCAAGTGTTTGAAGCTTTAGAAGCACAAAATCCAAAATTTATAAATTATTCCAAAATACTCTTCCATTCTAGTTCCTTAATATTTTATACCCAAATATATTTTAGCATCAGAATCAACTAAGTACCTATTTTCATTATCATTGTAGTATCTAGCTCAGTTATACTTTCCTTTTTCAGTATATCTCAATAAAATGGATTCATTATATTTTCTATTTGAGTTTCATAAATAATTTTCCTGATATACATATGTTTATCACAATTGTATTTATTCAATTCTATATTATTTAACATAGATACACAAAATCTATATTTTTAGGGTTGAATATTGGATCACTATTGCACAATCCAAGTATGATCTTGATTTTATTACAAAGTTTACCATAATTTATTGTAAGCTATCTATAAATTCCTTTCTATATACTATGAATTTTGAGGCTAATTTTCCATCTCTTATGGTTTAATTTATCTCAAATCAACAACTTATTTACAGTCTCATCTATGTTATGCAGACTATATCTAAAATTTCATATATATTTGGCATGGTCTATAGATTTATGTAAGACACATGATTTTCACTATAAATTAGCTAAGTTTATTGTCCACTAAAATTATGGTATTCATTTTTTCAAGATTCACTATAGATCAGAGATTGATGTAGACTTGATTGGTTATATAGATTCAGATTGGGTTGGTGATATATAAAACTGTAAGTATACTTTAGGGTATAGTTTCCCCCTTGGTTTGAGTCTAATTTATTGGTCAAGAAAGAATCAAAATCCTATTTATTTATCTTGTAACAAGGAAAAATATAAAGGAGTTGTTAATACTACCATTGAAGTTATTTGGCTTCTAAGTATTCTCACTGATTTTAGGATCTAATTTCATTGACCAATGTTCATCTTCTGTTACAACAAAAACACAATCCACATCTAAATGAATCTAGTCCTGCATTGAATGAATAAATATATCATGATTCAAATGCATTTAATTCATAATATTATCCTTTACAAAGCCATTGATCTCCAGTACATCCAAAAAATGGAGAAAATTGTTGATGTGTTCACCAAACTCTTCACTAATAAGAAATATCTTAATTTGTGGGATTTTATTTAGGTTTAGGTAGATCTAACATCCTCCTACAATATAATTTTTATTTTACTTACGCATATCACTAGGATAAATTTTTAAACCTAAATCTATACCACCTAACTATAGTCATATAAAATGTCACTTGAGTGAAATGAGTTTTACTTCAGACTATCCTACCACTAGCTTAAACCCAAACCTAGTTTAATGACTGTTTCAATCCTTATATTATTTTTGTGTAGGTATAACCCATCCATAGGCATTCCTGAAGTATCCATAGACCTTCCCCTAAGCATCCAGGTCACTAGTGCCCTAGGTTATACCACTAGGACAGTAACACACCCCTTTGGATGTTGGATGTAGGTGTCATGTATGGAATATATGATGGAAGGGGATACAACCACCTAGATGCTTATGTTTTTTCATCACCTTTACACTATTTTATTCATATCTAGGTCATTTCAATATTCTATTTGTCAAATAAAAAACCCTAGTTCTTCTTCCTTATAATGGCTTAGCATGAAATGGGTTAGTGGGAATGCAATCTTGAGTTTCCCCAAGCACCTTTATGCCATTGAGGTATTACTACATAGATAATACTATAAAGAAGGCCTTAGACCTATGTAGTTCTCCCATACATGTTGGATTGTATGTGAATCATGCATTATGATAAGCAAGTACAATAGTGACCTAACTTGTAACTTGGAAAATATAGCTCTTGGGTTACTCCATTACATCTAACCTATATATGTGGTATTCATACAACTAATATGAGAATAGGATAAAACAATAAACATTTTATATAATAAGTTCTTGATTGAATGATTTTAATAGGGTGTCTTGGTATCTGTTAGGTGAATGATGATTAAGGGTTGATGTATTTATACAAAACACTTTAAAGAATAACTTGCATTAAATCACTTAGGCTAACCATTAAGATATGTTAGGTGAACAATGATTAAGGGTTGATGTATTTATACAAAACACTTTAGAGAATAACTTGCATTAAATCACATAGGCCAACCATTAAGATATGTTTTATTCAAAAATTACATGAATTTTGTACACTTAGTATTTGTGTTGAAGAATAACACTTATATCGATGTATGTGTCTATCCTAGACACAAGTATCTAGGGATCAAGAAAGTGAGTATAGGCCTAGAACTTGTAGATACATAAGATAAGTAGGTTTTAAACATTCTGGTCAAGATGGATGGCTTTGATCCTCCATATAATACTAACCAGACTAAGAAATAAGTGAAGAGACACAATAAAGAGTAGATGTGAGACATGTGTAAGCGAGAAAGTTCTAAAACTAGGAGGAACAACCAATGTCTATGTTTTCCAAGTGTATAAGACTAATGTGTTATAGAATTAATAAATAGTATCTACATTTTCCTTCCCTTAATCTAGTAATGAAATTTATAGTTTAAATCAATGGAATACATATGTGAATATGTATATCACACATTATTTCTAATTTAATCCAAATTGAGTGTTTTCCTTGTGATTGATATATAACCAAGATCATGTTATGGTATAAAATTAGTGCATAAATCATAAATTGAAATTATTAAAGTGATTTGAAATTGAAATAGAAAGTTTTAGGACTAAATATGTGTATAGATGCAACTATATTGCCTATTATTACATGGATTTAAAAGATCTATCATTATGAATCATTGAAAACTAAGACTAGGACAAGTAAAAATATGAAAATTGCATATATCTAGAGAGAGAGAGAGAGAGAGAGAGAGAGAGAGAGAGAGAGAGAGAGAGAGAGAGAGAGAGAGAGAGAGAGAGAGAGAGAGAGAGAGAGAGAGAGAGAGAGAGAGAGAGAGAGAGAGAGAGAGAGAGAGAGATCTCATGTTCCAAACCTTGGAGAAAATATGAATTCCCATCTGATAGTTGAGATCGTATCAACCATGCAACCCAATCATACTTATAACCTAGTGAGTGTGAGTGAACCAAATCACATAATAATATCAAACTAGTGATGTTGGATGGTACAATGAAGTACAATATAAAATATTAGAAATATTGAGTTATGTAATCATCTCAACCATACCAAAATGTGAACCAACTATTGCAGTAGATTAGCTTCATATAGTTTTTAAAAGTTTGGCAAGGTGTGTGGTGATAGTCCACAAGAGTGTTTAGAATTTGAAATTGATTTGGATTTTTTAGTATAAGGTTTACATTGCATATTATATGTTCCTTATATATGTATCATCCTATAACTATGTATAGCAATTGTACCAATATATAGAATTCTACCACAATTATATATCTAAATCATATAACTATGGTTTTTTTTTCCATTTTTTGAAATTTGAAAAAGTGTGGGTGACATGTTACCATAACATGCCTCCACCATACATGGATAAATTTGAAAATTGATAGAAGTCAAAAATTAGATAACATTCTTCCAAATCATGCCCCCACTGTAATCTGGGTATGTTGAATAGTAAATAAGTATGGAGAACATGTTTCCAAAATATACCCTCATAGCATATATAAGACTATAAATGTATGGAAGTCATGTCTCTATGACATGTCCCCATTGATATTCCACTCCTTTTACATGATGGAAGATTTAAATTGTTAGTTACCTCACCTAAAAATGGCAAGATAACCATATAAATATGAATGAACCATGTAGCATATAGAATAACATGTTTGGGTAAATGTATCATTAAATCACATAGAATGCCATCATATCAAGGCCTTAGATGAATGATAAAGATTAATAAACATATATATATATATATATATATATATATATATATATATATATATATATATACATATGTATATATATACATATGTATATATATATATATATGTATATATATATATATATATACATATGTGTGTGTGTGTGTGTGTATATATATATATATATATATAGACACACACACACACACACACATATGTATATATATATATATATATATATATATATATATATATACATATGTATATATATATATATATACATACATACATAGATACATACATATATATATATATATATATATATATATATGCATATATATACATACATACATACATATATATATATATATATATATATGTATATATATACATACATACATACATACATATATATATATGTATATATATATATATACATACATACATACATACATACATACATATATATATATATATGTATATATACATACATACATACATACATACATAGATATATATATATATATATATATATATATATATATATATATATATATATATATATATATATATATATATATATATATATATATGTATATATACTAGGGAGGGTTCCACAGCCTCTAGTCAAGAACAATCATTTAATAAACGTAAATGAGTACTATGTTTTCATATTCACTAAGCTAATAACATGTGAAAAAAAATAAATCTAATCTAGTGCTCACCAAAGCTTATGGCACAAATTTGGGGTAATAAACAACAAAATTAAAAATGAATAGAAGACATATACTCTTGTAAGTGTATATAGAATTCTAATGCATGGAAGAACATGAATATCTATCTTTTCTTACAAAGGAGAACAAAGTTAGGAATACTTGCCTTTAAAAATGAACCCATCGAGCCTCAATATCTCCCTTGGATAAGGTGATTCTTAAAAGGTTATTGTGGTATGTAAATATGATGAGGATAAATAATATCTAGGATACATAACCTATGAATGTATCCAAAACACTCTTCCACAAGACAAGATCCGTATCTCCAAAAAAAGTATGAAACCCTAAGCTTGCTCCTCAAGTAGAATGGTTGATAAGTAGATGCCCAATAGCTCTTACTTCTTATATTCTCTAAATAATGAATAAATGATCTTGTATATATATGCATATTTAACCCTAATCCCTTCAAAAAGTTTTAGCTGATGGAATATACCTAGTCAACCTAGTAGTATTATGGACAAAAATTAACTAGATCATAGGCTAGGTCAGCCAAAAGCTGGCCTAGACCATAAATGAATTTCATCGATAAGAGTATAGGGTTAACCCAGTTGACCTAGTATTGTAAATTTTTGAAAGTGGGGTTATGTTAAGAAAAGGGGGATGAAAGGTAGAAAATGAATGAAGAAGTGTATAATAGAGAAGAATAAGTTAGGGAAATGGTTTTTAGGAGAAAAGTGTGTAGATAACAAGTGGTAAAAGGGAAAAAAATCCTATGAAGTACCAATGGTATTCTTACCCTTTTCTCTGTGTACCCCTTAGGGCATGCACTGAGAGAGATTGAGACTCAATAGGTTCTTTCAAGAATAAGAGCACTAGTATTTGATAAAATTTTGAAAATATTATTTGTATACAATGAGCTCCTTGGTTTTAAGCTATATAACTTTGAAATGGTGGTGATTCCTATGTATGTAAGGTGATAAGTGTTTTACAATTATCTCAATACTCTGTAGGGATAACTAGTGTGAAGATTAATCCATGTAAATAATCATGAATGTTAATGGGTGTTAGATCATCTTTTATGGTGGCTTCTAAATCTGTATCCAAGTTTGTGATGTATACTTCCTCTAAATTAATAAGTAATGGTAAATGTGATGTAATAATCACATCATCTACCATGGACTAGGATAACTATGTTTTAGGAGTGTCCTTTACCTACATGGGTGAAGGTAACTATGCTATAAGAGGATATAGAATTGGTTAGGAACAATAGTTATATATTTATCAACCTCATATGTATGCATCTACTCTATCAGAATATTTTGAGGTGGGGACTCTATGAGAACATGAGGTGTCCCATATAAAAATGTACTTGGGGTGGTAGGATCTATTAATCTATAATATCTAAATGGCTCACTATTAGTTGGGTAGGTGTATAAATATCTATCATGTAAAAACATGACACATCTATGCAAGGTAGATTTTATGGAATCCATGGCATGTATCAAAGGAAACCCAAGTAAAAAAATTTAATGCAAATGATTAGGCATCACCTGAAACTATTTGGATAAGGCGTTTGGCCCAACTATGATCCACATTAAAATAGTACCCAATGTTTGTCGAGTAATGTCATAAAAAAATCTAATGCTATTATATCTCTTTTGAGTGGATGTTATTCCAATGCCCACAGTCTATAAGAATGTGAGGTTATGTATGTTAAGTCTTGAACCACTATCAATTAGGACACATTTAATAGTTTTGGTTTTAATATGACCTTGAATGAAGACTGGGAGATTATGATCAATAATTGTTTGTGAGTGAAAAAACTCATTGACAAAATATATAACATCTTCAATATACTTAATACTGTTCATGATAGATACAAAATACGTTCAGACTATATCACAAGGTAAATATGTACGATTGGGTATTTGAAAAAGAATAACTTTGAAAATGGTTACCTTTTGAAGTAATTCTAATATATAAATCTTGGATGGTGTGTCTCTTAATTGATCCATAATATCATATGATTTGTCTTTATCCTTAGATATTTTGATATTATTTTGGGGATGAGGGATTATTAGATTACGTTATTCTTGTATAGGCTGAGGGGGCACCTAATTTTGTCTAGTAAAAACTCAAACTACAAGATCTATTTATAAAGGGTGAGTAGTAGAGGTGGGAAGTGAGTAAAGGCAATAAATGGGTCTAGGTGGAGGAGGAACAAAAGGATTCATATAATGTCTCTTCCATCATGTAGTGACCAGAGGTAAATCAAAATTGGCTATGCAATAATGCTTTGCATATAATGGGGGCTCCAGATGAGGTGGACCAATGTGTGAAATAGGTTGAGTTTTAACTTGATTAATGAGAGGAGTTACTTACATGTGCTTCATTATAAAAATGGAAGATAATAGGCATGAAATACAAACCATAAGAATTTTTACCAAAAAGTATACAACATCTTCTGCTATGATAATCATGATGAAAAGGTAAAAATCAAATTTGAAAAAATGCTGGAAATAGAAAGGGAAAACCTAATGGTACACTAGGGTTTTAATCAATATGTTAGATGTCAGGTTCACCAAATGATTAAAATTTTTATGGTATTATAGAATGTAAACCCTAGGTTGTTAAAGTACTAGAATATGAATATTAGGGAATAAATATGTAATAAATACAACTAATGATTTATACAAGAATTGATAAAATTGATTATTCAATAAATATTATTGAATCACAAAATTATGTACTTAACTAGAAATTGATTGATATGGATGAACAAGAGGCTCAAAACTAGTGTAGAAGTTGATCTTGATTTTATTACAAAGTTTACCATAAATTATTGTAAGCTATCTATAAATCCCTTTCTATATACTATGAATTTTGAGGCTAATTTTCCATCTCTTATGGTTTAATTTATCTCAAATCAACAACTTATTTAAAGTCTCATCTATGTTATGCAGACTATAGCTAAAATTTCATATATAGTTGGCATGGTCTATAGATTTATGTAAGACACATGATTTGCACCATAAATTAGCTAAGTTTATTGTCCACTAAAATTATGGTATTCATTTTTTCAAGATTCACTATGGATCAGAGATTGATGTATAGTTGATTGGTTATATAGATTCAGATTGGGTTGGTGATATATAAAACTGTAAGTATACTTTAGGGTATAGTTTCCCCCTTGGTTTGAGTCTAATTTATTGGTCAAGAAAGAATCAAAATCCTATTTATTTATCTTGTAACAAGGAAAAATATAAAGGAGTTTTTAATACTACCATTGAAGTTATTTGGCTTCTAAGTATTCTCACTGATTTTAGGATCTAATTTCATAGACCAATGTTCATCTTCTATTAGAACAAAAACACAATCCACATCTACATGAATCTAGTCCTACATTGAATGAATAAATATATCAAGATTCAAATGCATTTAATTCATAATATTATCCTTTACAAAGCCATTGATCTCTAGTACATCCAAAAAATGGAGAAAACTATTGATGTGTTCACCAAACTCTTCACTAAGAAGAAATATCTTAATTTGTGGGATTTTATTTAGGTTTAGGTAGATCTAACATCCTCCTACAATATAATTTTTATTGTACTTACGTATATCACTAGGCTAATTTTTTAAACCTAAATCTACTACCACCTAACTGTAGTCATATAAAATGTCACTTGAGTGAAATGAGTTTTACTTCAGACTATCCTACCACTAGCTTAGACCCAAACCTAGAATAATGACTGTTTCAATCCTTATATTTTTTTTGTGTAGGTCTAACCCATCCATAGGCATTCCTGAAGTATCCATAGACCTTCCCTAAGCATCCAGGTCACTAGTGCCCTAGGTTATACCACTAGGACAGTAACGCACCCCTTTGGATGTTGGATGTAGGTGTCATGTATGGAATATATGATGGAAGGGGATACAACCACATAGATGCATATGTTTTTTCATCACCTTTACAATATTTTGTTCATATCTAGGTCATGTAAATATTCTATTTGTCAAATAAAAAACCCTAGTTCTTTTTCCTTATAATGGCTTAGCATGAAATGGGTTAGTGGGAATGCAATCTTGAGTTTCCCCAAGCACCTTTATGTCATTGAGGTATTACTACATAGATAATACTCTAAAGAAGGCCTTAGACTTATGTAGTTCTCCCATACATGTTGGATTGTATGTGAATCATGCATTATGATAAGCAAGTACAATAGTGATCTAACTTGTAACTTGGAAAATATAGCTCTTAGGTTACTCCATTACATCTAACCTATATATGTGGTATTCATACAACTAATATGAGAATAGGATAAAACAATAAACATTTTATTTAATAAGTTCTTGATTGAATGATTTTAATAGGGTGTCTTGGTATTTTTTAGGTGAATGATGATTAAGGGTTGACGTATTTATACAAAACACTTTAAAGAATAACTTGCATTAAATCACTTAGGCTAACCATTAAGATATGTTAGGTGAAGAATTATTAAGGGTTGATGTATTTATACAAAACACTTTAGAGAATAACTTGCATTAAATCACATTGGCCAACCATTAAGATATGTTTTATTTACAAATTACATTAATTTAGTACACTTAATATTTGTGTTGAATAATAACACTTATATCAATGTATGTGTCTATCCTAGACACAAGTATCTAGGGATCAAGAAAGTGACTATAGGCTTAGAACTTGTAGATACATAAGATAAGTAGGTTCTAAACATTCTAGTAAAGATAGATGGCTTTGATCCTCCATATAATGCTAACCATACTAAGAGATAAGTGAAAAGACACA
>JARHVA010006616.1:390000-447500 GCA_037957365.1 Torreya grandis | reverse complement strand
GAAACTAGCATAAAATATCATAGTATCCCATGGATCAAATGTGTTATAAAAAATTGTCAAGTACATAGCATATAAAATACACTATGAAATATATAAGCATAGATAAATGAATGTGTATGTATGTATATGATCTCAAACATGATAATGTAGAACAACCATAGAATGATATAACATGTATGCATTATGATCATAGAGGTGGATTCCCCCAATGTCTTGGTGATGTGCATATATGTAAATCCCAACATCCATAAGTTCATAATTCATGTATTTATGTATGCTTGTATCATACTCAAATAGAAGTGTGAAATACATATGTATGTATAAGTAACTGATATTAAGTCCATAAACATGAAACCAACAAATGGATGTCAAGGAGCAAAGAGAATACATAGATGCTCAAAATATTTTTGTATTTTTGAGTGTTTTATTTCTTTGGTATTTTTTAAATATTGGAATAGTTTTAATCAAGGAAATCATCATCATCAAAAGGTATAGGACCACTTGGAAAAATTCAAACTTTTTTATATCGATTTACTACCCCCTCTTTGAAATTTTTTGTCTAATGGTTTACTTAAATCCAATGTTTTAGGCAAATAACCATATCCACCAGGATGTATGTAAATCATGATTTCCATATCAAGAAATGTAATATACATATTTTTATTATCTAGCTTGGCACTCCTCTCAACTAGCTAATTTTGTCAAAATGTTAATTTCAAATGTGGTACTTGGTCTAATATCCATATGGTTGAAGTTTTCATATGTAGACCACATGTGATAGGTAATCGAATGCATCCTTGAGATTATAGAATCAATAGAGAGTATATTATTTCATATATAGTATGTCCCAGTTTTATGATAAATGTGGTAGTATAATATGTATCGAACTAGTTTTTATCAAAATGGAGATGGTGGAATTATACCCATCAGTATTAGTAGTAATAGTTAAATATTAATGTTTTGGTCATTTTGAGAGATAATTATGTCTTGACATATAAGAAGGGTTTTACATTTTTTGAATTTTAGACAAAATGTGTATGTGTTATTCATTCATGTATTTATGAATTAGGTTATTGAATTCCTCACATTGATAGGTATTAAAGCCAATGATTTGATGATAATTAAAATATGGCATTCCATCTCTGAATAGAAGTCTATTACATGATATGTGTCTTTTAGAAGGCAAAGAGTTCATTATATGTCAAATTAATCTAGATAATATGGTATTTGTAGTATCATGTTGCATTTTTATTCGTAAAGTTTGTTGTGAATACATTTTATAAGACTCCATATTTTTCTCATGATGTAATTGCATTTGACCCTTGTAGGGTTGAATCAATGTTTTTAACCAAGAAGGATATATGGAGTAAAAAGCATTTACATTATACTCTTCTATTTTGGATTTTCCATTATCTAGATTTAGTTATATATTATCTATAAGTGGATTTATTTTTTATGAACCAAGACCTATATATTACAATAGGTTATGTGATATGTGATCAAGTGGATCAAATTTGTTTTTTCACTTGTTTCTCAAGTATCATATCATAAGTAATATCATCATCACTATCATATTAATCTAAAACATGATAATATTTTCACTCAATATAAACCAATAATGAATCTCACATGTTGGGGTATCCTATAGTTTTATTGGATCCTTTGGTAATGGTTCTTGTTCTCATAGTGCATCTATATGTACCTCGGTATTGAATGACATTTTTACTTCTAGATATAAAAGAGACATTGTACTTGATTCACCTATTTAAAACATATGTTGATGCACAAGAGGAATGTATTTTTTAGGTGGTACCACTATGGGAATGATTTGGTTTTAAAATGTATCATTTAAAAAAAAATGAAAGGCTCGTCATCGACATGCATGGTTAATAATGTACCATCATGCATGAATTTTACACATTAGTGAAACATGGATGGGACAACTTTTATTTATTTTATCCAAGGTATACCTAAGAGTAGATTATAATGTAAATATTAGGATATTACTTGAAAAAAATTTGAAACTATTTTCACTCCTAATGTTGCATCCAATTTGATTTGACAAACTAGAGTGGTATGTAAATTATCAAACCCTTTTATATGCATAACCATTTTTTAAAAAAGATTGGTTTTAATAATCACCGTGGTTAGGAAGTTTATGATACAAATATTTATGCCTGATATATTATCAATGATCACCATTTTGATGCCCTTATTTTACATGATCACTTCTATGAATAAAGGTAAATCATGATCTATGATAATTTTGGATGGCTAAATCTATTGGATCAAAGGTAATGATATTTGCAATGTTCTTTAAATATTTCATTATGTCTATAAGATAAGTGGGTTCAATATTAATTAGAACTTGGGTTTCATGTAATGCCTCATATAGGATATACTTTTAAATAATGCATTGCTTTAGGATCTTAAAGATTGAAATTTTCAAATGTACTACTCAATTTGTCAACAAGGTCATATCCCTTATATTGTATCATAAGCTTAGGATTAGGAGCCACCTATTTTATATGAATAGGTGAGGGATTAGATTAATAAATGTCACCTTTTTGAGTAATAATATCATGGACCACATGATCTAATATAAGCCATAGGTGAATAATGGGTACAAAATGATAGCTATCATTGGAAAAAGGCTTATGTAAAATGAATGTTTGAGAACATGCACATTGGTGTCTGGATAATAGATTTATAACATTACAAGAGGAATTATTAAGATACATCATGCAATGTATCTATTTAAAAACCTTTTCATGATATTTATTAATTTTCTTGATAGATTTGATAAGGGAGCTGAAATAGGAAACCATAAAAAATATTAAAAAATACAAACCAATGTGGGTGATAGATGCATACATAGTGCACAAATATATATTAAAAGGAAATATGATTCTTTGGAAATTTTTAATTTTGTTTTAACCATTTTAAAAAAAAAATAGGAAACCCTAAGGTAGCTAGGGTTTTGAGATCAAAGATCAGGTTCACCAAATATTTAACCCTAAAAATATAGAGTTGAGGTATTTAGGGTTAAAAATATAGAAATGAATAAACACAAGGGTGATAAACAGATATATACAAGGCCAATTATTAGTGAAACATAGATAGAACATATTCTAAGTTTATTATATTAAGATATACTATAAATGTAAAGTATAGAGAAGCTCGATATTATAATGATAATGAAAACAAGTACTTGTTTGATTTTGATTCTAATACTGATATGGATCGACAATAGGAAGGAAACATATTGGAATAATATTATGGAATAGTGGCCAAATTTTTGATTTAATGTTTCTGTAGTTTTGGCCATTTGTATCAGGCTTGGATGGTTATGTTGACTCTAGTGTCTAAGTTGGACGTAGGTGTCCTATATGAAATATTTGATAGAATATAATGGGACCACCTAGATGCTTCTTGGTTTTTCATCACCTTCACTCTTGTATATTTAGATCTGTGACATGGACTATCACTACATATCAAATAGAAAATTGTTAGTTCTTCCTCTTCATACTGGATGTCGAGGAAAATGGGTTAGGGGGAACATAGTGTCATGTTACCCAAAATATCCATATATTAAATATTTCTTCATACATGACCATTAATTTGAGTAGGGACTTAGTATTATGTAGTTTGTTCATACATATTGGCTTGTGTGTGAGTCATGCAATGTGATAAGCAAGTAAAAGAGTCACTTAGCTTATAATATATAAAATATAGATATTGGGTTGTTCCTTTAGTACTTCAAGCCTCTGTATATGTTATCTCTATCAAGGATATAAGAATAGTATAAAATAGAAAAAATTTACTTGAGTAAGTGTTTAATTGAATGTTTTTGATAGGTTGACTTGTTATGTGCTACTCGAGGAATGAGTGAGGGTTGATATTTTATTTATATGAATATATTTTGAGAATAACTCACATTAAATACATTAGTTGAACTATTAAGATAAGTTTCATTTGCAAATTATATGAATTTATGGCACTAGACACTTGCATCAGAGCAGAACACCTGTGCTGACATAGGTGTATGTCTTAGATGCAAGTGTCCATGGAGTAGGAAAGTAGGTACAAGATCATAACTTACATAGGCATAAGATAAGAAGGTTTTAAGAATTATGGGAATGATAGAAGTCCTAGGTCAATCTATATAACAATAATCAAACTAAAAGATATGCCAAGTGGCATAAGAGAGAGTAGATGTGATACTTGCATAAGGAAACAAATTATAGAACTAAGAGTAAAAATCAATATCTTAGTTTTCCAAGTGTACAAGACTAATTTACTATATCATTTAGAAATAGTGTATATGCCTAGAGTTAGAGTAAAAAATTTCAATCCCAAAGAAGTAATGAAACATTCCTAAGTTAGTTAGTGAGAACCTATGAGAAATAGAAGTTTTCAATTTTGTGATAATGGATAAGAGCTCCTTGTGATCAATAGGTCATCCATAGAGAGAAATAGAATCAACACTTTATCATCATGCCATAAAATATAGATGTTCATGTCAGAATAGCATCTCTTGAACCCAACTCAAATAATAAATGAGTCTATCTTGACATACCAATCTTAAGGATCTTATTTTATGCCATAAATAGATTTCCAAAGTTTATAAATAGAGGAATATTCCAAAAATATTTGTGTTTTCTCCACTTGTATTTCTTCTTTGAGATCACCATTAAGAACTCTTAACATCCATTTTACGAAAATCTAAATGATGTCTTACAGAAATAGAAAGAGTGAGTTAGATTGAATTCATTTTGGAAACAGGGGTGAATGTCTTAGTAAAGTCAATGCCAGGTACTTGGGAAAAAAAATATTTTACCAAACATGCTTTAAACTTTTCTATAGACCCATTCAATACAAATTTTGGTCAATAGATACAACTACATTGAATAATTTTTCTTACATTCAAGAAAGGGAATCAATCTCAAGTCTTGTTCCTCAACAAGGAACCATAATCATCTTCCATAACAATATCCAACTTAGGAGATGTTGATGCCTTGTGAAATGATTTTGGATCAGAAGTAGATGTAATGAAATCATATGGGGAATTATGGAATTGTGAATTTATTCACTTATTATCTAATGGATCTCCAACCCATTGCACAATAGTTTGAATTGGATGTCTATCCTAAAGAGGGCAAGTTATTAAATATTTATAAGGATATTACTCATATTATGAAGTTATTCTAGAAAAATAAGGTGAATCCTCATCACTATTCTCATCATCAAAACTAGAAGAAGAATCTAGATCATTATGAAGCTACTCACGTGGATCTGAATCATTATAATTTTTAACAAATCTCAATACATCAAATGAGGAGGGATATTTATTGAGTGTGCAATATAAAATACTCTCTTGAAAATAAAAACTCCTCTCAATGAATAATTCATGAAAGGTGGGATGGATAAGAATGTATCCCTTAAGACCCTTAGGATATCCAATGAAGATGTATGTTTGACTCTGAGATTTCATTTCCTTATGTTTCTTCTTCAAAATGTGGCCCATAATAGGATATCCAACACTTAGAATTGTTTCACTATGGGTTTTAAACTACTCTAAGTTTTAAAATGAGTGACTCTATTCAATTATTTATGAGGGACTTATTTTTGGGTATACCTAGCATAATTAATGGCCTTTGCCAATACTGAGGTGCAAGAGACTTGGAGTGTAGCATATATATGGTGATTTCATTCAAGGACCCTTTCTTGTAATTTAAAACACTATTCTGATGAGGAATATATAGAATTGTATGTTGTAGTTTGATCTCATCTAAAGTGAAAAATTATTTAAAATGGTTACCAACATACTCACTACCATTATTAGTGTGAAAATCTTGATGGATTTACTTGACTATTTTTATGCAAACACCTTAAAATCTTGAAATGGTCAAAAACCTCTGATTTATACATAAGAAAATACAACCATGTATACTTAAAAAAATAACCTATAAGGATAATCATGTATTTAGTCCTATTTAATCAAGGAGTTGTAAATGGTAAAACAATGCCACTATGAACTAACTCCAATATCTATGTAGATCTCTATGATTTGACCTTGTTATACTTCTCTTAAGGATTCTTACCATGTATGTAACCCCGGTAAACTCCATGATAAAACATGACTCGTGGTAGCCATGAAACCATGTCATGATGATTGATTTACTCCAGGTAGTGATAGTGGATATGGTAAAATATATAAATAATTACATAATTTAATCAGCCTACATGAATGAGTGAGCAGTTTAGTAGAGGGTTGATTAGAATAAAAATGTGAGAAAGCATATAATCATGACTGGTGATCTACATTCCCGAATGGAACAATGGAGTCATTATTTTCTTCCCTAATAATCATTGTATTAGGTGTGAACTCAACTCTCTTACTTAAACTAATGTGAATGATCTAATAAATAGATAAGAGACTAGTGAATAAATATAAAACACATAAAACATCATGAAATATGCCATCATTCACTTCAACATATATTTTCCCATTAAATTTTGTGAATGAATCATCACCCAACAAGATGCAACACATATAATAAGTCTTCAAGGATGAGAAAAGCTCATAAGATAAATCTATGGGGTGTAAGGAACAAGAGTCAATTATCTATGTGGAAGGTTAGGACATAACTACAACAACTACTTTTCACTTTCTAGTATCTTTGGCCTTGGAATACTCCTATAATGATGAAATTTGATTAGATGAATCAATGATACTAATGTTATGCTTCTCACACATATTATTTATTTGGTGAATCTACTTCTTCATGCACTTGGTTTTATCATGCCATGATTCTTATAGTAGGCACATGTGAGTCATTCTTTCTTGAGTTTCATCTTTGGAAAGGAGGACTCTTTTGATGTTTTAGACTTAGAATCATATTTTTGACCCTTTCTTTAACCTGGGTCCTTGTTTTATTTATACTCCTTGATACTAGAACTCTTTTATTTCTTATGACTCATAATTGAGGCATGTGATTTAGAGGAATTTAGTTTCCCATTTGAATAAGCTTGTATAACTCTTGATTCAATTTGACACTAGAGTTATCCAATGAAAACATGGTCTATGTATCTCCAAGGGCACCATTGGTGGCATGGATGGTATAAATGAAGATAAAATGACCAGATCCAAATTTAGTAGGATGAAAAGAATCAATTAATCATCTTTTTTTCTAGTGCTAAGCATTTTCAACTACAACCTAGGTGATTTAAACTTAGTGAATAATTATTTTATAGTGTCAATTTTTCCTAGATATAAACTAATAAGATCATTCTCCAAATCGTGACCTCTCATTAAGTCTTTATTCTCAAAGAGTTTATTCAATGTGGTCCATAAATCATTAGGAGTATCTGTAGATTCAATATCAAAGAGTAGGGTAGGAGACATACATAGGAATAGAAGACCATAGGCATCATTATTTTTTTAAAACCACTTCACCTTATTTACATCAAGCATCAATTCTATTTTTGTACCAATCATGATTTGGAGTAAACTTTTATCCTCAAGAGAATGTGCATTTTTACTTTTTGCTCATGATAGTTGAACGATGTAACAAGTGAAAATTTACTCTAATTGATCTATAAATGAAAAGTGCCCACTTAGGTCTTTTTATGTTTTTAAAAAGATCTTAATAGTGCTTCAATTTCTTTTTAAATTGGAATTGAAAAAGTGATATTTGATAATATTATGCAAAATTAACTAAGACTTATCAAACATAACATAATAAATTAATAATGGAGACCATTATTGGGCTATGTATCTAGGTTTCCTAAGTATCAGAACTGATATATTAAAGTGAAAGTAAATTAAAAATCTTACATCAATAATATGCAACCACTAGAGCTAACTAGTAATGCATTTTATAATATCTGATCTTGTGATGGAATAGCTCAAGAATAATATCGAGTCAAATATCCCATTTGAAAACTCAATTAGAACCAACTATAAAAATCTCTATCAAATAATTTTTGTAAGTTACCTACCATTTCAAAAACTTTCTTATGCTTCTCCTCTATGATTATACTATTGATCTCTTTCACTTGAGAATGAATTCACACTTATGTTGTGTTTCCAAATGACACCCTGACCCCTATTTATACTTGTTTGGGATTCACATTTGGTGGGTTGAGTAATTATCCCCTTTCAATTTAAGTGTGGTGATAATTATCCATTTACATTAACTATGAGATAATGTCACTATATTTTGGTTGGATTCAGATAGTTCTCTCACTAATTTCATTGGGGATATAATTATCCCCTTTCCCATAATAATGGGACTGACATTTAACTCCACCTTTTTTTATGGGATTGAATAATATTCCATTCCACCATGTTTTATGAGATTTATATTATCCCTTTACAATTTAATATGGAATTTTAATAATATCCCACTTATTTAATTCATGGGATTCCACATAATTATTAAGGCTTAAAGTTAAGTCAAAATACCATTTAATTCCATATGTGAGAAATCGGGAAAATTAATAGAATTATTTTTTAAGCATGCTTAAAAAATACTTTCTTTACCTTTTATAATTAACCTTAGCCACATGTCTCATTATGAGACTAGTCTATTATTTAACACATATCAACATCTCATTCATTCACTTATAAAATTCTAACTTATCTTTCTCTACCACATCCATGCCACATATCAGTATTTTATTGGTCCATGTCACTCTCACTATTTTGACAAACTTTGACCATCCATTTATTTCACATATGGACTCCATTTTATGAACCATAAAATGAACCCAAAATCTCTTGACAAGATCAATGATGTGCGGATATTTTGAAGAAGAAATGAGACTACTCAATTTTTACATTTGTATATGATCTTAGGATCACACCTTTACACTAAGAATGATTTTCATCTCCAAAATATTGATATCCACTACAACCAAGGCCCATTTTACCCCTTCAAGGAGTTTCTGGTCTCTCTTTTATGCCAAAACATCTTCCTACATGGAACAAATGATACGTGAGCAAAAATAGCAATGAAGGCAATATTACCTTTTCATGTCAATAATGTCCTCCTATCACTTGCCAAAGTATTAAGAGCACAATGATAAGTCATATTATAAAATTTACTCTAATTCCAATGATTGAATAGATCAGATTAATCTACAAATTCTCAACTCGACAATAATATAAATCAGTTATAAAAATAGACATTAAAATACTTCCCAATGAAGCAACTTGTCCATATAAATTCCTGTGAAGCTAGAAAAATGAATAGAAATATTAAATATCTCATTTTAGACATTCCATATCAATACTATAAACAATATAGAAAGACTTTCTTTGCAAAAAATTTCATCTGATAATAATGTGACAACCACCATATGCAACTACAAATAGGATATCACCCATGTATGGGTCCTAAACTATATTGAAACCATTTATAAAAAATAGATGCAATTCAAAAATAACAATATTAATTTGAGTGTAATCAAATACCCAAAAAATTGATTTATCCATTTTGTCTCCTTCTCAAAAGATCATTTCAAAAAAATAGGCACATTGAACATGATGTGCAAATAAATCCTCAATCTAGTATCACATTTCCATGATCAAAACATGAGTTGAATTCCTTTTCAAAAAATGTATCAGTAAACACAAAAATTTCTTGGAAAGAGATATACCAAAAGCATGATAATCTATACAAATCTTTCCATCAAAATAAATGAACTCTTAATATCCAAATCAAAATAAAATGGACTCATATGTGGAACATTTGTGAAAAGATACTAGATTATTTCAACACATGTTAGTGAATTAACAACTTCATTATTTTTTATCTTTTTAATATGAGTATAAATCATCTTCTTCTTACCATATTTAAGATGGCATGATGGATGAAGTTTACAACAAGTTTCAACCATGTACGGACTCATATGACAATGAGTACAATAGTTTATTTTATCCTTATTGGATAAGGAAACAAGGAAACATGTTTATGATTTATCTCATATGGATTACAAGATTGATGTTTAGAACCTATATTATTTTTCACATAACAAAAAAATTTATTCATAAAAATGTTTTATCTTCCAACAATTAGCCACATCATAATTACTTAACCCACAAAAAGTGCATGGGAAACTATTCCACATTTTATCTATGTCATAGCCATACTATTTAAACCAAAAGATATTACACACTTTCTCATCATCTTATAGTTGTGTCACATTACTCTGCATGGAATAATTATGCAAAGCTAGTGGTATGAACACTTGGCTATTTAAATCTTGTCTTCCTTCAACAGTTTCATAACTATCTCTAGTTCCCATGTTTTCACTATCATAACCCAAACCTGTAAAACAACGCTGATCATCTACCTATATTGGGTTAATCAAATCTTGGCAATTCTTACAAAGTCCTTTTCCATCATATCCCATTTTAAATAGTAATTTTTATCCAATTCCATTGGTATATTTCTCATATTTACCAAAATAATTTTCATCTTAATCTAAATGGAAATAATAATGTGATGAACTACTTATCATGCATTCTATCATTGTTTCTACAGTGGTGGTGGAAGGCAAATCCTTTACTTGTTCATCATCTTTTAGATTTGCTAAGAGCTCATCCTTGTCCTTTAAATTTAATTGATGTTTTTCAATTTCCTCTTCTAAGGAATGCAATCTCTTCCATAAAAACTAATTATCTTATTCAGACTCATACATTTCAAGGCTTTACCTGTGGTTTCCAGAAAACAACCTATACTTCCAACACAACTACAAACTAAATATAAAAGATAAAAAATTCAACATGTCTATACATAACCCAATAGAATGGAATACTAAAACTGATTTCAAAAATCAATTCGAGAGTTTATCATGCAATTAAAAGCAAATCCAATATTCTAAATCTATGTTAGCAAAATTTGATCTGTAAATGGTAAGGGACCCCCTATGTTTTCTTTTTTTACTTTTTTAAATATATATTAATAATGATTCAATTTCTCTTTAAATTGGAAATGAGAAACTAATATTTTATAATTATTATGCAAAATAACCTAATATTTATCAAGCATAACATAATAAATATATAATAGAGTTCACCCTTATTGGGTTATGTCTTGGGGTTCACTAAGTAAGAAAACCAATATATTAATATCAAATTAACCCAAAAATCTTACATCAATAATATGTGATCACTAGAGGTGGTGAGAATTTTAATCTACAATATCCAATCTTGTGATGGAATATCTCAGGAATAATACTAAGTGAAATATCACATTTGAAAACTCAATTAGAACAAATTGCCAAACTCTTTGTTAAATACTTTTTTCAAGTTGCCTATGTCTTCAAAAACTTGCTTACACTTATACTTTGTGTTTATACTACCTTTTATCTCTTTATATTGAGAATTAATTCACATATCTATTGTGTTTCCAGATGACCCCTTGACACTTATTTATACTTGTTTGGGATCTGCATTTGGTGCATTGAATAATTATCTGCTTTGAATTTAAATGGGCTGATAATTATCCATTTACATTAAATATGAGATAACACCCCTACAATTTTGGTGGGATTAACATAATGCTCTCACCAATCTCAATGAAATTATAACTATCCCCTTCCCCCTTAATCTTGGAATTAACATTTATCTCCACATTTTTCATGTTGAAAGAATATAAATGTGAAACTCCATATATATGTATAATTTAAATTTTAAAAGGAATGATAATTTAACCATTGAGTAGAGCTATAGAAAATTCTCACAAGTTAAAAAAATGGTGCCTATAATGTAGTTGTCAGTTGAAATTTATAGAAGATTGAATGTTTCTTGCTAGAAAAAATAATGAGCTCCACTTTACACATTATTTTTGTGGGCCAATGGTTTACCCAACATTTGTGATAAAAAATTTAACCCCTTGGTTTGGCTATGACCAAGGTCTTAAATTCCCATGTGGCTATGGGCTAAGAGTTAGGATGAGTGTTCCCCCATCTTGATTGATTTGATTGATGGGGGAGTGATGTCATCCCAAATTATGTCCACTTTCTAAATGAATAGTGTCAAAAGTGATAAGCTAAAATTGGATGATTTTATGGGTATCATGGGGATACAAAATCATAAGAAGACGTGGGTATGGACCTAGAAGACACAAGATCATGTATGGGTGGCTCATGAGGAAGCAAAGGCATGGGTCACATCAACCTATCTCACAGGGACACATAGGAATGAATCATATTGTAGTCATACAAAATATAAAAATTGGTAACTTGAGTGTGGATTGTGACACCCATCCCATAGGTCCCTCTTGATTGCTCTCATGCCCGACATAGATTTCTTTTTACTAATTCCCAATCAATCATAGCCTTCTAGAAATTGATCCCAACTAGGCCATACCCCTCTTTCAATGACTAATCCATCCCCCAAGGCCCTGTTAGCTCAAGATAATAGTATCACACTTGGAATATAACATTGGTGCCACTTTTCTCCACTTTTAACACTCCTATCTAAGTGCATTTTTGGGCCCAATGGTCAGTTCCTTTCATTTCCCCATCCTTCTCCTTATTAGCCTAACACAAGTACATTTAACCCGTAACTAATTGATCTATATAAAATATCATTCAAAGATTATTTGGAAAGGGTTGGTAAATATAACTAAGCAAGCAATAATATAGGCAAGACTACTCAAGCAATCTTATCTATTCTCTACATACATCTAGCCAATACACTTATAAGCTTATTCAAATCCTTATACCAGTCCCTATCCACCTCCAACACATCCAATTTAGCATTTTACATATTCATACACTCTATTACACAAATCACATCAAGTGGGATAAGTATATATGGCTCGATCCCTCTTTGGAGTAATGGTATATAGGCAACATGTCCACACAAGGAATGTGGATACATGTTAAGTGAATCTTACACACACTAACCCCCCCTCTTTATCTAAATTGTTCAAATCATAATGTAGCATAGGGTTTTAAGATAAAATATACACTTTAGGGATCTTTATAGATTTCTATCTACCAAAACATCATATATAAGGTCACACATACTTGGTGAACAAAACGTAGAAAACTTAGATCCTTAAGACAATAGGGACAGACGTGGACTACCATCTTGATGCCACTCCTATCCACTTTTAATGCTCCTATACAATCATAAAACAAAGGTCATATCTCAATTTGTGATAGTGTCCTAGTCTTGCATAGTGAATATCAAACTTTATCTTAGTTGTATCAATTAGTTTCTAACTAAGTCTTTTTTTCATCTCTTATTACTATTTTTAGAAAGGTCAAAATTAAAATCTTATTTTATACAAATCAATAACTTAATTATTTCATATTTATTTACTGATTTTCTATTCTAGACCTTTAACTACATTAGGAATAATACACCAATATTCCAAAAATTGTTAAATCATTTGGTAAACTTGACTTACTTCATTTATACACAAAAATCCTAGAAACCCTAGGGTAAATTTCCTACAAATTTTTCATATATTTTTCTGATTTTTACCTACATAATTAAATAAAACTATTATATTTTAAAAAAATTTAGTAATTTTAAAATAATTTTCTTTCAAACCCTAGTTGCCCATACTAGGTCCTAGTAAATTTCCAAAAAAATTTTGATTTTTTACTAACATATTAAAATAAAAAATTCACTTCAAATTTCAAAATGCAATAGTAATTTTCAAAAATATTTATTTTTAAAAACCCTAGTTGCATATACTAGGTCTCTTTCAATCACAAATTTTCTAATAAATTTTTGATATTTTACTTGCATACTTAACTCAAAAATTCACTTTAAATTTCAAAATTTCATAGTAATTTTTTAAATAATCATCTTTAAAACCCTAGTTTCATATATTGGGTCTCATTGCTTCTTAAGGTATCACCTTACATCTAAACTCAGATTGCACATCAAAACAAAAATGGACCTCACTTATTTACAAATATTTCAAGTAAATAATAACAAGACCATACTTTGTCCTATCATGTATATGAATGTTGAAGTTTACCATATGTTAATGCAAAGTTTTATTCTATCCCTTTAATGCTTAGTGTTCATAATAATCAATGATATTAAAATGTTTTATTCTCTCTCTCTCTCTCTCTCTCTCTCTCTCTCTCTCTCTCTCTCTCTCTCTCTCTCTCTCTCTCTCTCTCTCTCTCTCTCATGTGGAATAATTTCCAACTCTATTTTTCTAAAAATGCTAGAAATATTGTTTTACAATTCAAATCTCTTTATGCATTAATTCAAAATTCTATGCTCTCTACCCTTTCCTTTCTATCTCTCATATGGAAAAATTTTCAATTCTATCTTTCCACACATATTAGACATATCATATCACTTGTAAAAGTTCTTTATGCATTAGTGCACAATTTCATGCTCTCTATCCTTTGTTTCTCTCTCTCATGTGGAATATTCTTTATAATCATATTTCTATACAACTTATAAATCAACTTACATGCATTTCATCCCATATACATGGTTTCTATGTGGATATACCTAACATTTTGTCTACATGGTTTTTACATAAGCTAACTACCAACTGTCAAGTTTTAATGTCATATCTTATGCACATGAAAGAAATTCCTTCTCCTCCTCTTAACAAGAGGTAACTAATTTCTCTCTAACTAGGTCTGTGCTATCAACCCCACAAAAGGTGAGGCAGCCTATATTATTGTTCTTAATATATACATTTAGCCCATAGCTTCTTCAAACCTTCTTCAACATATGTGCTTACATGTTCAATTAGAAGAAACTAGGGTTTGCACTTTAAGACTCCAGGGGATCAAATCACCAGTATGAGCAAGTTAATTTTAAATTTAAAAACACAAAATCATCTATTACATGAAAATATCACAACATTGGAAAACTATGTTATAATACAAAAGCCTCAAAGGCACCCTAGTGTCAATCATGTATATGCACATTCACCTGGCCAATTGGTTGCAAGAAATGTTACAGATCAAAACAATAAATCAAAACAAAGTAACTCTAAAACTAGTGATTAAAAAATCATTAAAATCTCATATAATATTTCAATTGAGGTACTAAGGGAACTGATTAAATCTAAGTTGATCAAACTACCTCCTCTACACCAAGTGAGAAGATCTAGATATTTTTGTGCATATCATACAATGCATGGGAATCATATAGATTCATGTTTGGCATTGAAAAAACATATACAATAGGTAATTGCTAATGAGGACCCCATGCAAGGTAAATAAGTCAAGCAATCCATAGTGACACATGAACAGATTCACAAAAAGTCAAATTTAGAAACAATACAAAACTAGTTACCAAAACTAACTCAAAATAACAAAAGGATCAAAAATTAAAATTAGAGCAAGAAATAGTACCGCAAGCATAGGTAATGCATGAAAAAGATGCAAATGTACCTCTCCAAAATGAGGCTTAACTTTCAAAGTAGTATGGGTTTGGTAAAAATATCTACTATAGTTTGATTATCAAGGTCAAGGGTTAGGTAAACATGCTCAAGGCATCACTACTCCTATTCGAGTAGTTGATAATGTTTGCCAATAAGGTTTGGGATTTATTTAGCATCCTAAATAAAATTGTTCATAGACACAATTGATCAAAGGAAAAGATCCAGATACAACAAAAGTCAACACTAACATTCCATTGGTTTAAAATTAAGATGGTAATGATGACTATAACAATATAGGTTATTATGATTTCCAAGGTATCAATAATAAATATAAATATTTAAAGTCATATTCATATCCATTACCTCATGCTTCATAATCATGCACAATTCCTTTGTTTAATATAGGACACCATGATAGGGAGTCTCCCATGAGTCTCATCAGTTAGTATCACTTCTTCTCAATATTACTTGTACATAAATTTTCAAAATTACATTTATATAGCTCATTTTTTATTTCTTGTACATAATATCCTCATCATTGATTGTACATATCTAAAATTATCAAATTACAAAAATATTCAAAATAGCATATCAGAAATTAAAAAACAATACAACATACCAAAAACATAAAAACATTCAAATATGTCAAAACACCAAAAACATTTTGATTATATGCATTCTCCATGATGTACATTTATACTACAATGATATACTTATATTTGATGTTTTATGATATTATTTATTGATTTATCTATATTACCAGGCTTCACTTGATCTTCTTTGAATGTGTGCAGTGACATTCAGAGCCTTGATTGTTTCACTCCACCCATTGAGGAGGCATCCTACTTATATATCAAGACATACATCGATATACATAACCATTGGGGGTATATTCTAGATGACTACACCATCCAAGTTATGTCATTCCTACACCACACACTCTAGTTATCATGTTGACATACATTACTTACTAGCTTACATACATTAGTGTATCAACACAGACTAGTATATAGAAGTTGTGTATTTCCTAGCATATACCTAGTATTTTACTAACATGTATTAAATAATTTCACATTCTTTCTTTGATTAGTTAGATGTGATCGTGTTTCCAACATTTACATGCTTTCCTTTCTTACTTTGTGTAGCTATATTAATTATATTTCGTAGTTCCTTTTTTGTTTACTGTATATGCCTTAGGCCATTTGTCAATATTCTTTTCTTTTACTTATGTGTATTCCTTAAGACATTTTCCCATGTCCTTTGCCTGTACTTTTAATGTGACTATGGACCTCATGCCAACAGTTACTTGTTTCAATTATATGTGTATGTGGCATTTAAACATGCCTTGTATGCTTGGTTTTTAGTTTGAGTGACGTGTGCCCATATCCCTTATTTGTTTGGCTCCTTGGATAGTTTTATATGCTTCTTGTTTCTTGCCTTGTATGTTTATTTTCTTCTCATTGTTTGCAATGCCATGATACACATCATGTATTATCTTAGATACCATGATGGCCATCATGCTCCATCCCTCCTTGCTAACTAACAACTAACAACTAACCGGACGTCCACTTTTAATTCCAATTCAGTACTTTGCATATGCTATTTAATTTTTATATCTATCTAGGCATACCCCTATTGACTTATCAATCTCTCAATACAAACCATATTATTTTTTGAGATATTTTATCAATTATCATTTCTATATCATGTATCTTTACAACATAACACAATTTCAAGGCTCTTTCTTCTAAGAGTAGCCATTATAGGGTCTTCATTCCTACCCTAAAAAGAGGGGGAAACAAATAGGAGTTTTATCACATAGATGAGAGCTCATATAGTTAAAAATCTAGTTTTCGAAACACCCAAAACAACAACCAAACATAAAACTAGTTAGAATAGACCAGGCAGATAGTAAAAATGTTAGAATAGTTACCAAATTTGGCCCAAGATAATATCACTAATATTGGAATACAATGTCAATGACACTACTATTCATTTTTTATGCTCTTGTCCAAAAAACAAAAAAAACCACATTTTCCAGAAGTAGGATAAAATGTAGGTTCAACTAGAGTTTTACATAGTCAAAGTAGTTCAAAATCAATAGTTTCTAGTGCACTTTTGCTCACAGAATCTAGATATAGGGGGTATCATGCACGGTATGACGGATTTCACTTCCAATTTTAGATATGATAGTTGTCATAACTTCTAGATCTGAATCCATTTTTTAGACACCAGTGATTGGGGGCAATGTGTGTGGCACATTTATTTTATTTTCTTTTTAATTTCAACATTACGCAAGTATTCTCACTAATTACATACCTTATTCCATCTATAGGTGGTTGGCATCAATTTTTAGTGGCTTTTATACAAGCCTAACCTCCACATTTTTAGAGTGGATTTCATATAATCATAGTGCACCAATTTCAAAGTGGATTTCATACAAGCCTAATATCCATCTTTTGAAGTGGCCATGAGTGGCCTAGTTTCTAGAATATATTTGGCTATCCATACCAATATTATCAAATCACATTATATTCATGGGCTTCAGGAGCCATCTCATATCACACACATTTAATATCAATATTAGTTCATAGCTTCACTTCATGGGGCAATGTTGGAGCCAAAGGACTAGCTAGCCTTTCTATTCTTGAGCCACCTATTCAAAAGGATTAGACACACAGTCTAAACATCAATTATCACGTGCATGATCACCTTTTTTCATTTAGTGGATGATGATGAAGCAAAATGGCTAGCTTTTGCATTCTTGAGCCACTTCTAGGGAATTGAGCACTCAACTTCATTCATCATATTAATGCTACTATAACATCATCTAGGATTACTCAATATCACTCAACATCACAATAGGTTTTATATTGGTATACATATCCAATGAGGTGTATTTGTTCATTTCTCTTCATCTCTTTTACCTAGTTTTGTACATTCTTATTTTAGATATAGTGTAGTTAGTAAGAACTGACCTACTCTTTATTTTCTATTATATATTTTCACTTCACATCATGCTCTCTCTACGCACACCCAACATCACATAGCTTCATGAGCTTCACCCTTGTAGGTAAGTTTAGATACACTTTATATTTTATTTATCTTAGTATTTCATTTTGATGCATCACTAGAATAAAAGGGGTCAAATGTAGTCATATAAAATACAAAAAATTGTAACTAGAGTGTGGATTGTGACACCCAACCCATAGGTCCCTCTTACTTGCTCACATGACACACATAGGAATCTTTTTTTCTAATTCTCAGTCATCCATAGCCTTCCAAACTTGATTCTAGCTCGGACAAACCCCTTTTTTCATGACTAATCCATCCCCCAAGCCCTATCAACTAAGGATACTAGTGACACACTTTGAATATAGTGCTTATGCCACTCTTTTTCACTTTTGGTGCTCTCTTCCAAGTGTATTTTTGGCCCCCAATGGTCAATTATTTCTCCTTTTCTACCTAATGTGAATACATTCAACCCATGACCAATAGATCCCTATAAAATCCCATTAAAAGATAATTTGGAAAAGGGTTGGAAAATATCACTAAGCAAGCAAGAATGAAAGAAAGACTACTCAAAAAATCTTCCCTATTCTCTACATATAACCAACCAATACACTTACAAGCTTATTCAAATCCTTATACAATTCCCTAGCTACCTCAAGTACATCTAATTTATCATTTTACATATTTATACACCCTATTGTACAATGCATATGAAGTGGGAGAACTACATATGGCTTGATCCCTCTTTGGAGTATTGGTATGTAGGTAGCATGCCGACATAATATGTGTGGATACACCTTTAGTGAATCTTACACACACTAACACCCCATAAAATTGGTCAAAGCATAATGGAGCATAGGGTTTAAAGATAAAATCTACTCTATAAGGATCTTTATAGACTTTCAACTATTAGAATTTGATAGACAAGATCACATAGACCTAGCGAACAAAACCCAAAAAACTTAGATCCTGAAGACAATAGTAGTAGAGGTGGATTATAGCATTGGTGCCACTCCTGTCCACTTTTAGTGCTCTTATCAAATCATAAAATGAAAGTTAGATCTCAGGTTGTGATAGTGTCCTAGGCTTGTAGAGTGAATATCAGACCTTGTCTTTATTGTATCAGTCAGTTTCTAGCTAATTCTTATTTTCCATCTCTTATTACTCTGTTTAGAAAGGTCAAAATTGTAGTCCTATTTTATCTAAATTAGTAGCTTAATTATTGCATATTTATTTTTTGATTTCCTATTCCATACTTTTAACCAAATTAGGAGTAATAAACTAATATTTTAAAAATTATTAAATCATATATCGATGCAACTATCAGGGATGAGAGGGTGTGATTTAAAATGACACTGATATCAAGGATATGCAAGAAGGTTTTTTGTGGCACTGCTACTTGAGACATGCAAGCATGGGGTATGACTATCAAGGATGCATAGGTATAGGTTGAGGTGACATGAGAGGTTAGGGATGCATGGGAGTGGTTCATAGTAGAATTTTTATTGGGGATATATGGGTGTGGAAGCCAAGGAAGAGTTCATAATTTTGTATAACTCTCCAAAACTTGTTGAAAAAAGGCAGAAAAGACTAGCAAAGAAATCCCAAAAATTTGAAAACTTTATACGATTTTGTCCAAAATCATCAAAGACCCACTTCATATTTTGGAAAGCCTAGAAAAACCTATAAATAATTTTCCACTTTAGATACCACATGGTATAGAATCTATAGTTTTCAAAAAATTGCCTTCAAACCCTCAAAAAATGGTTATAAAATGGTTGTCATGAAACTAGGTTATGTTTACATCTAGTTCAATGGTATTGACACCTAAATCTAATGTCACTATTAATTTTTCATTTGGAGACCTAGACAATATAGATATGCATGGATTTTCTAGAAACCCTATGAAAACCTTGAAAACTAAAATAAATGAAAAACACCTGAATAAGCTATAATGTCAGATCTCACAATAGGAATAGTGGGATTTAGCTACAAAAAAGGCTTTGATATTATGTCTAAATGGGCCCCAATAAAGGATCAATCTAGATAGGATCAGATGCATGATTTTTATCTTGTATAGATTAGTGAAATCCAAATAAACAACTGAAATGTAAGAAGCTTGTCTTCATAATAAAAAAGATATATTTACGAAATTAGACATATTTTTTTTAAAAAGGAACATTTTATAGGTGAGAGATAAACATGTCCTCACATCATCATGAATATAGTATTATCCTCCACAATGACTTAAAAATAAAACATAAGTGACACCTAAGCAAGCTAACTAAACATGTGTAGGAAAAAACCATTAAATGGAATAAAAACTTACACTAACATGATCATCGTTCAATTTCCCTCTTCATATCTCTAGTGTTTAGTTGTGAACTTCTCTCCAATGCTTTAGCTTAAAATAATGATTACTAAACCAAATAATCAAGGAGCACTATGGTTTCATCAACACATAGGTGTACTCCTTCCTTCATCTCTTTTCTTTAAATTAAATTAGTCATTTTCAAACTATATGGACAAAATACACATGTAACATACTCTTGGTTGCAGGTCATACACATTTAAAAAATTTAAACAGGGCTCATGTCAAATTAAGATGCATCATACACACAAATATATGTTTTTATTTCCTTTAACCTATTAATTTAATAATTTTGTGTTATTAGATTTAAGGGTAAGATGAAGAGTGAAGAGGGAGGGAGTAAATGTAGATTGTAAAATGTAGATTTTACATGATAAACTAGTCTTGCACACAAAAAATAGCACTCAAAGCTTTACCCTTTAGTTCTTATCTTTTTTATAGATGAAAGGCTCATAATCACCATCTCATAGTGCTTAAATATTATCTTATGGTTTGAATGTGATATTATCCTTTCTTAGATTACCTGTAGCCTACATTTTATTTAAAACTTGATATATATCCTTAATTTTTAGTTATATAATATTAACCATTTTATACTCTTTAGGACACTACTATTTAGACATGTATACTAGCATTAACATTACTATCTCAGATCCAATGATAGTATTCATACTATACAAATACTCAAAATTTTAAATATTTTAATATGTAAGGGTCAACCTATTTGTCTTAGTTAATCTCTAATGAAATTATTTTCAAAATGTATTGTATAAGTATAAAACAAATCCCACTCATTATTTATCTAGAAATAATTACATAAGAACCCATTCAACCTCATTAAATCATTTTCACAACTAAGTTCTATTGTCATATCTTTCCATATTTTCAAATTTGTCATAGGATCAGTCTTATTATAGGTCTGAAGCTTTCAAAGAGTATCTATTGAGAAATATTTTATCAAGTTGCAAGATATATCACTACATGCACTCCCATATATCATATTACATAATTGTTCAGGCACACACCCACATAAAATGGGGGAAAACACATTGGTCTGAGGACCTCTTTCAAGTATATGGCTATATGGGCAACATTTAGTGATAGAGGGACCTTTGAGGTCAGTTTGACTTCACTTGATTTCACTAACCCTTATTTTTACAAGGTGGTATGCTCTAATTGGGAGATATAGGGTTTTGATTAAAGGACCAATATTGAGACCCTATGCACACAATCTAAACAAATAATCTATAAGGCAATAGTCAACCCTAATGGGCATAGGTGGAATTTTCAAAAAGGAATAAATATTCTATCCTAGAAAATAGTGGTAGAATAAAGAAAATAGCATCAACGACTAATGTTCACATAGTAACATAAATGTCTAGACTAGTAGAAAATACATATTAAAAATTATGATGAGGGGATGATGATCCTTAGACAATCCACTTCTACATTGTTGCTACTTAGATTTGTTTGTACATTAGTAAACAAGTTATGTAAATTTTCTTCTTTGTATTGTTGTTATTAGAACATTAAATGTTGTACTTTATATATTTATCATACTATTAGATTCAACATGTTTTATTAGAATATCAATAGAATATAAGTTCATTTAATTGACCTACTTTTTAGAGTAGTCGACTCCTTGTTTGATTGGGATACTCTTTCTTTGATCCTTATTTCCAATAAGGGATAAATGCCATCTTACTTGTCTTGCATCATTTGACAACACCCCACCCTCCCCCCACATGCCCACCATCCCCCCTCCCTCCTCCCCGCCCCACACCCACTACACATGATATGGTTATAGGAAAAAAAATCTAAAAAATTGGAAATTGGGGAGGGAAAATAAATATAAGAAGAGAGAGGAAAATAGATTATAATGAATTGAAACACACCTATAAGTTCAACATATGTATTAATAAGAATTTATTCTAAATTATTAAACCATTGACACATGAATAATGCAAAATAATACAATTCAGTCTTCGACTATTCAAAACATATCGTACGTATCTACAACCTTACTAATAAAACTACATTGATATGATCTACATATTGACAAAACATTTTCAAATTACATTTTCACCCAGAATATGAACATATAATATGTTATTCAATCCCATCAACCGTTCTTAAGCTCTTATGGGCATTAATATCTAAATCAATAATGATGTAGTATTACTATTCAAAAGGAAAATGAATTTTAAAAACCTGACTGAAGATTTCAAAATATTAATTTTATTTATTTTACGAAGGAAATCATGAGGAGTTGATGACACCAAAAACATTAATTTGCCACCGCCACAAAAAAAATGAAGAAAATCTCAACAAATCTCCCATAGTTTATTAAACTATTTTGCCACGTGTAGTTATAATATTTAAAATTTAGTTTAGAAAATTATTTTATATATTAAAATTTACTATAAATGATTAAATCAGAAGAATTGGACAACCTTTATATATAATGATTTAACTTAAAAATATATAATTAATATAAAGTCAATATATGTCCTCTTTCATGTTTATTAAATTAGAAGAATTGGACAAACTTTATTTATAATGATTTAATTTAAAAATATATAATTAATATAAAATCAATATATGTCCTCTTTCATTAAGGCTTCATAGTTGTTATGCCATATGATCAAAATAGCTAGTTTGTATCAACTTCTAAGTTTAAAATTTACTTTTATTTTTTTCGCTAAATCATTTTAAGTAATTAAATATCATTTAGAAATAAATTTAAGCTAAAAAAATGTTATCAAAATTATACATTCCAAAAAATTTAAGTCAACATATTAAAATTGGATAATAGGTTTTCAATTTGAAAGACCAAATTTAATATAAATTTATATGTACAATTTTTTTAATAAAATCAACTTAATTTACCTTGATGTAAATCTAAGGTAAAATTGAATTTACTGTCAATTTATAATTTTAAATATGTATTATAGATTATAATTATAATTTTAAAAGAGACATTGATTTCTATTTTAATGTCAATTTAATTACTAAATTTAATGTATATTTAACGAGTAACTTTAATGTTCACTTTACTAATAGTTTCATTTTCCAATATATCTTAACATTATTTTTAAATTTAAATTTTAATACTAAAATTATAATTAATTAATTTTATTATTTATAAAATTATACAAAATTAATTTAATATTTCTTAATTATTATAAATAAATTTATATTTAAAATTATTAAAAATTAAATCAATACCAAACTTTAAATATAATTATTATAAATATAAATGAAAAAATAAATAAACACGTGAAAGAATAATAATTTAATATAATATCTGCCAAGAATATTTAAACTTGTAACAAACAAATGATCTAGATTAAATATCATTGACTTTAAATAAAGTTTGTCAACCTTCTAAATTATATTAGTAAATTGTGACTCATTCATGTTGGCACCCTTGTAAAACATGAATGAAGTCAATAAAACCTTTTACGTATATGATATCATGATATAATGAAATCACACTTGCAAGAAGTTTAATCGACTACGTTTGATTAAAGACATAATTACAAAGCCAAAGTAGTTGAAATTGTGCAATACTTGGTGAACATGCTTCAATTTTTTACATAATAGAAGAATCTTATTGTACACACTAATGCCATGTAACAATATTAAACTACTACTTTTTATAAATAAAAATTATATTTACTATCTGCAACAAGGGAATTAAGTGGAAGTCCCTGTGAGATGTGAGTACTTCAAATTTTTTTGATTAAGTATTTAAAATTGATTTATTTTATTTATAAATATAAAATAAAATATAATTATTTTTTAAATAGATTGTATAAATATAATTGTATTTTTAATTAAACCATACAATAAATTTTAAGGCTGTCAATTCTTTTAATAATATCTATTTATAAAATTTTCAAAATTTATAATGTATGCATATATGTTGTAAAGTGTTTAAAATAATAATATAATTCAAATCATACAATAATTTATATAATGTCACATAGAACAATGATTTAATTTTGGGGATGTTGCAATGCCACAAACTTGTCGATAATAAATCACAATTTTATTATTTTTGGGATATTGCAATGGTATAAACTTGTCAATAATAAATCACATTTTTATTATAAAATCATCCTTTTATCTAATATATCATATTTTTCCTAAAACATTATTGATAATTATAAATATAATGTTGATAACTTAATGATTTTTTTTGTTTAAGCTCAAAATATTGGATGCATCAAAGTGACAACTTGCTATCGATTATGGTAGTAACCAATTTATATGGGCAAACAATAAAAAAAGGTTTACTTTGCAAACTAGCGAACTAAACCATTATTTATCTTCCATTGAGCAATGCAACAAGACAAAATACATGATTATGATTCAATCCTTAGAAAGACAATAATATTTAGATGATATAAAAGCTGATATAAATAGATTACATATCGTCAATTTACATTACATCTCCAAAAAATTACACACAATATATTATATAAGTGTAAGAACTATTGTAAATTTATAAATAATATTTTTGGTGAACAGTCCATTCGTTTTCAAATCACTATTATAACTCAAAGTATAAAATGAAAACAATAATTACAACTCGATGCTCATGCAAAGGAAATCAAAAAAAAAAAAAAAAACTAACCCCAATTTCAAGAGCAATCCAAATACATGATTAAAAAGAAAAATCTGTATTTTATACAATTAATTTAAATAAATTTGAAAGTCAAAGCAACCTTTAAATTCATTACTTATGGACTTGTTTTTACTGTCTTAATGGAGATTTGGAACCTATAACTTCTTCTTCGTTAATATGCAGGTGGTGGTAAAATTTAATGATTATATTGGTAGTGCACACAACCTGGTTTCACCTTTTAAGTTTGCTTTGAAAAGGGTGACACCAATAACAAAATTCATTAACCACTTAGCCCATCCAAGTAATTAGTTCACAATAAATTAAGAAATTTATGTCAATGAAATTTTTTAACGAGTAAGACACATGCCTCAGAAAAATTGAATACATGGAGATGTTATAAACAAATAAATAGGTTGTGCATAATACTTCATGAATATCATATAAATCTACCAAACAAGTGAAATCCAAGACAATCCAGAGTTCTAAATTGCATCTTGGACAAAAAGGCAAGAGCCTAAATCCCTAAATGTTTCAGAATACATTTTTGTTGTGAAAGATTGTTGGTCAAATTAATTGAAGAATAGAATACAATGTATGGTGTCTTAAGGTGGTCCTAAAAATTAAAACTGATTAATTTATATGGATTTGTTTGTTGTAAAAAATAAGGTGACATGCGAGCCATGAGAATTTTTAACGAATATGGTGTGCCTGTGGCGATTGTGAAGGGTTTTTTCCGAGGCATTTTTTGAAACTCTTCTGGTAATTTTTCTCATTTTTATATATACCTTACAGTTTCAAGGGGCACTGGATCCCTCTACCTAATGATAGTTAAACTGTAGGCTTGAGAAAGATATACAATTTAACTATTTTTAGACAAAAGACGTAAAATGATTTGTGTAAGTCACAGTGGCTATTCAAAGTTTACGGGACACAAGTCAAATATTGAATTCAAATCATACGTGTTGGCAGGTTACACTATTTGATGTACATAGTGTGTATTTTTTTAGATATTAGCTAGCAACACATTATTCACAGAGAAAAAACATGGCTTGGCGATGTTATTCCCAATTTTAAAATCAAATTCATTTGATTGGAATATGTTGCTTCTATGTATTGGTAAATAAATGTGGGATATTGGGGTCTGCACGCATTGAATCCAAGAGAGAAATGGTTTACGATAGTTTAATTGTTTTTCAATTTGATTCTCACAATCTATTTCATATGACCACCCTTGCTGTGCACAGTTGGACTTCTTTTTTATTCTAAAATCTAAAAATAAAAGTTGGAAAATTCATAAATATTTGAAGATCAAAGGGTTTTTATGCTTCTTCACAACTAATTTGAATACATGTTCGCTTCCATTTGTATGTGTACACATATTCGACAAATAGACATTGGATTCGGAATTAATCTCTTTCTATCTCAAAGATGGATATAATAAGAAAACAATGGTGGTATAAGTGTTAATATTTAAGAGATATTACCGTTTTAGAAACCAGAATATAAAAATTAGTGGAAATCTCAACTTTTAAAATTATGTCAAAATTTAAGTGAAAGTATTCTACTTTCATCTCTGTAACCTTCAGATGAAAAACGATATATTTTGATTAGATTGAATGATTTGTATCATTTTTATACAGATATAATAGAATTGAGATATAAGAAAGTAATGAGAAAACTCAAAACCTGAAGAAGTATATTAAGTAAAACTCGATTAAATATGTATATGCTCTCTCTCTTTTCTTTTTTCAAAAATAGATGTTAAGTGATGTTAGGGCATAATTCTTTAGTTAGGTCTGCAAAAATGTCCTATTGGAACCCTATTTTATTTTTTAGCCTCATCAATTATAACTGTCTGGGCATACGACTAATAATAATAGGTCAAATTAAAATGGCATTTAAGCAATTTAAGCTGGTCATCTAGTAGGCATAGAAAGAAGATTTCCATTTTTCATAACTCATTTTAAAAACCATTTCATCCGATTCGAATAACTATACAAATTAGGATGCTTAATTTTTTATTATTTTTAAAAAGTTTAATAAATGCATAACTTAACAGGGTTTATATCCTTATCTGCTATTTTACCTTCTGCCTCTTGTACTGCCACGACTTCCTCATCCTATGTTCCCCCTCCACTATCACTTTAAGCATGAATAATACTTCTGAAAATTTTTAGCCACGATTTATTATTATTTCTAGAATATCCTATTTTTGTTGAGGGTTTGTATTGCCCACACGGATAACTTCCCACCTATTCTGTCACCATACTTGACGATTAAGGTTTTATTAAGGTTATTGTTCGCCAATTTTGGCCTACATAGCAAGCTTTTGCTTGGATAGATCAGTTAAGCAGAGTTTTAATTGAAATGGATGATCAAGAAATAACTTGCACAAGTCTAGAAGAATCAGACCATCACAACATGTCATGTAGGAGCAAACAAATCAGTCTAGTTACAGATTTGATAGATGCATTTGAAAATTCAACCAAAGTCAAAGGATTGCATGGACATGATGTCTTTTATGCCTAAATAATACTCTGCAAATTTTGTATCTTGATGAGCTTGCTATCTCAAGATATAGATATTTAAAGTTGAACTTGCCGAGTGGGACATGCATGGGGGTGTCAAGTTAATGCTTCAGAAAATAGCCATTCAAATTCAAATGTTTTATGGATGAATGTGTGATTGACAAGTGGCAAGATCTTGGGTACCCATACAAAGATCTAACAACATCCAATGACTGACAAATACAGTGGGTCCAAGTAGATTCAACGACGTGCATTAAATCATGCATCGAATATACAATGACGCACAGTGACTGACAAAGCCAATGGGTCCAAGTAGATCCAATGGTGTACAATCCATCATATCAAAGTAGATCAATGATGAGTGAAAGGTCAACTAGTCAGTGGATCCCTAGAATGAATAAGAAGCTACAAACTATCATGACCATGACAACTATTAGGAAAATCAATGGTGCAAATGAAATTTGTGCAATGGGAGATTGCCGGTGTGCGTAAGGTCAATAAGTCAATGATCTTAGGATGAATGCAAGGCTTCCACATGGTGCAAGCACAAGAACTAACAAACACTGATTGTAGGTCCATAGAATGAATGAGGGGATGACAAATGGCATGATTTTTGGAGCCTAAATTAAAATCAAAAGCTAAAATTAAAATTTGAAAGCTACGGGACATCAATGGAGAGAAAATGCGACCTAAGGTCAAACTAGGGAAAATATATCAAATGACACCATTAAAGCTCAGTCGAGACCTCTATTAGATGATCCAGAGCATATAGACTCAATTTTCTTGTATTTTCAAAATTACATACGATAATTCCTTAGCATCCGCAAGTTTTGGATGTAGAATAGGTCTGTTTAGAACTAATATGGTTCAATAAAGAGGCTTGTAACTTGTAGACTTTCATTGACCTAATATTTATAAGAAAACCAATAAATGAGATTTGTTTTCAATCTATAGTAAATCTATATTCAAGATGGAGTATGTATAGATATAAACAATATATGGAAGAGTGTTTTATCTTCCAAAATAAACATATCCATGATAAGCATGTAACTACCACCACTTAAAGCAAACATGGCATGGCTCTGTTTGAATTCAGGATATGAGGGCTTTGTCCTTAATCAAAGCAAGTGGGAGATGGCGTAGAAGATCAAATCAAGGGGATATGGTGGTTAGAGAAGCAGTTGGAGAATTCAATGCTATTCATATATTAAGGATCTTTCTTCTTTTAAATGATGATGACTCATCATCTACAAAACAAACTCTTGTCCTCTAGTGTATTGCTCAATGAATGAGAAAGATTGAAGACTTTTAGAGCTAATGCAGGTTAATTTGTTGATGATGGATTAGTCTAGATTGGATTAAGTGTGGTGGAGCATTGTTTGAAAGGTGGTAATTCATTGATTGTTCTTGGTTACCATGCCCCCTCTCCTCTCTTCTCCCTTTATCTATATCACCTATTCATTCCCATTTCTCTCTCTCTCTCTCTCTCTCTCTCTCTCTCTCTCTCTCTCTCTCTCTCTCTCTCTCTCTCTCTCTCTCTCTCTCTCTCTCTCTCTCTCTCAAATTTTAGACTCTCATAAGGACTATTTGATCTTGAAGAGCAGGGGACTTTGAGATATTTCAACATATGATCATCTTGATTAGGCTAAACACTATAAGGAATTTGTAAGAACTACCTCTTGATACAATAAAAGGCTTTCTTTACCTATCTATTGCCTTGGATCTATGTTGAGTGAGTTATGCATGATAGGATTGTAAAGAAGAATTTTCCTCATCCATTGTCATTCTTCCTGACCTTCTTTAAGGTGTTTTTAAGCTAATATAGGTCTAGATTAGTGTTCTCCCTAAACCTGTTCCTTGAAATACTTATGCAATCATCTAATCTATGAGGTTGTGTAAGCTAGCATTGCCTTGTGCTGAGCTAGTTTGGATTTAATATTATGGGAGTTTCTCATTTTTATTTGGTGCATCACTTTTTAGCCTTCTTAGGATCCCTTTTCCCCTTTAAAACCCTAATCCTTGAAGTAGCATTAGTTTGGGTGATCTATCATGAGGAATTCGGCCTTCTCTAAAGCTTCAACCTTGTTATAGGATACCCATAGCTTGGGGTTGTTCCCATATTGTAACTGGGAATGGGGGAGCCTAAACAACTCCACCACAAGGGTGAAATCTCACGTAACAATAGTTATCTATTTGTTTTCATTTGTGGTAAAAATTATATAATATGTGAATGGGTGTTGGTCTAATTGGTGGAGTTGTTTGGCTCACAAAGAGGTCATGGAATGAGGCAAGTACAAGATCCCATGAGATTAGTCTAGGATCATATCCTGGGTAACTTTGATGGAATGGATACCCCTCAATAATGCACTAATTTTTCATTCTTAAGCATAGGCAACTAAGTGGTGTAAAAGTCAAATAAATAAATAAAAATAAGACAGGGGTATTAAGTTCAATTTTTTCAACTTAAATATATATGACATCATTAAAATAAAGTGATCATGACTATTATTCACAAGGATATGAAGTTAATAGGTGAATAATTTCCCATGGAATATATATATTATTGATTGGTTGAAAAGTTTGTATTTTATTATTGCCTTTACGTGAATAAAGTCAATTAAGACAATATATATATATATATATATATATATATATATATATATATATATATATATATATATATATATATATATATATATATATATATATATATATATATATATAGTCTTAATTGACTTGATTCACGTAAAGGCAATAATAAAATACAAACTTTTCAACCAATCAATACACATAAAAAAATATTTTATATATTAAAAAAATTAGATATTTCAAAACCTGCAAAAATACTTACATATTAACAAAATGATCACTATAATAAAAAAATCTTATTAAACAATTTACATTCTTAAATTAATTTTAATTTATCATCATTTCTTTTTCAAGTGAGTAATTTGTATATGTGGATATGATCTATGAAGTAGGTTTAGACACTTTCACCATATTATTGAATAAAATAAAAAATAAAAAATAAAAAATAAAAAATAAAAAATAAAAAATAAAAAATAAAAATATTATAAGAAGAAAATGTTATGAACTTGGAGTACAATTGATTACTTTTGTATAAGCAACTAAACACGAAATTAACCCAGAAGTAATAAGTAACTCGAAATCAGAAACAACAAATAATAGGAGATACAAGAAACAACCAATCTTTCATTAAACTCTTCCAAAATACAATGAAAAAATCTCACTCTTCCCACATCTCTTGGGTGTATAGTATTTCTCTCTCAAGAGTTCTCTCTCTCTCTCTCTCTCTCTCTCTCTCAATCAATTACAATCAACTCAATAACCGAGTTGTTATTCCCTCTTTTTTTTCTTCTTAATTACAATACTGCCCCATGGGTCTCTTAAATAGGATCCAAGGCAAACAATAATTAGAAAAAAAGACTCAAGACTAAAATTAGCCTTTACATGCAAACCAACTGTTCTCCTAAAATTAGAACAAATCTAATTCTGGAAACGCATGCAAATGCATAGTTGTCCGTGTCGGTCTATAGGTGACCGATGTCGACCGACACTTGATCGATGTCGATCAGTTGTGTGTCTATTTCAGACCAATGTCGGCGATACTTCCAATTCTGGTCGACTGTGTAACTGATGTCGGTTACTGTGTAAACTCAGCAACCTCAATCTAGCTCATTAGTGAAACTTTTAGCTCTACAACTCAACAATCTCCCACTTGGAGATAAACAACTATAGTTGTACTTATACAACAACATCTTCTAGCTTGTTTTTGTCTTGTATCTCCATCTTGAAGTTCAATCTTAAAGACCAAAAAATGTTATATGAAGATTCAACTTCTCCTTTGTTCCCTTTGTTAACATATCTGTAGGGTTCTTATCCTTGCTAGCCTCTGTGAATGCAACAACCTTTTACAACTCTGAAATCTAGCTAATTGTCATTCCACCAATAGTGAACATATATCCTGTGGTTCTTCTCCTGCCATCCAAGTCATCTGCCATATCCGAATCTACATACCCATATAGAGTAGTGTTTGACCCTACATAGCATAAATGCCTATTGTTGGTCCCTCTCAGATATTTGAGAATCCACTGAACTGCTTTTCAGTGTTCTTTTCCTGGATTGGCCATAAACATGCTAACAACTCCCATTGCTTGGGCAATATAAGGTCTGGTACATACGATTGCATACATCAAGCTCCCAACTGCTGAAGCATATGGAACTCTACTCATGTACTCAACCTCATCATGTGATTTAGGACACTGTTCTTTACTCAACTTGAAGTGTCCATCCATAAATGTGCTTACCAGTTTTGCATCCTGCATATAGAACCTCTCCAACACCTTATTCACATAATCCTCTTAAGACAAAATCAAACTGTGATTTTTCCCGTCTCTCTTAATACTCATGCCAAAGATTTTCTTTGCTGCTCCTAAATCCTTCATGGCAAATGTGTGAGCTAATTTCACCTTTAGCTCAGTAATTTCTTGCATGTGTGAACCTGTAACAAGCATATCATCTACATACAACAAAAAAATAATATAACTACCATTATCCAATCTGGTAAAATAAACACAATAGTCAGATTGACATTTACTAAAACCATGCTCTATCATAAATCTGTCAAATGTTAAATACCATTGTCTTGGAGCTTGCTTAGACCATATAAGCTTTTCTTCAACCTGCACACAAGTTTCTCTTTACTTTTGACCTCAAAACCTTCCCGCTGATCCATATATATCTCTTCATCCAAACCACCATGATAAAACATTATCTTAACATCAAGCTGCTCAAGATGTAAATCCTCAATAGCAACTAAAGACAATACAGTCTGAATAGAAGTCATCTTTACTACAAGAGAAAATTTTTCACCAAAGTCAATACCTGGTTTCTGCGCAAATCCCTTTACTACCAACCTGGCCTTATGTCTCATTTGTCCATTCTCTCCTTTTACCCTGTAAACCCATCTATTTTTCATTGTTTTCTTCCCAGCTGGCAACTCAACCAAATCCCATGTATAGTTCTTTTCCAAGGAATCAATTTCCTCATTCATGCCATGCTCCCACTGTCTCCTGTATTCTACCTGCATTGCCTCATCAAAACTTTCTGGTTCTCCACCATCAGTGAGCAACAAGTAGTATAATGAAGGGGAATAACGAATTGGAGGTTTACTTACCCTTTCAGACCTCCTTATGGGCATTTGAGACTCATTGACAGCTTGCTGTCTGCCTAAATTTCTTTCTATCAGTGACCGATCTCGGTCATCTCTGGCTGATGTCGGTCTGCACTTGACCAATGTCGATTCTTCCTGGTCGCCGACGTTAATTTCCTGACCAATGTCAGTCTCTGCCTGACCGACGTCAGTTTCCACCTGACCGACCTCAATTTCTATGTTTTCCTGTGAGTGATGTTTTTTACCCGCGAGCTCATTTTAGATCATAACCTTTTCCAAATCAAGATTGCCCTGCTTAGAATTATTCAACCTCTTGAGCTAATCACTGTACATCACCTTATCATTAAAAACTACATCTCGGCTTCTAATAATTTTGTTAGTTTCTAAATTCTACAACTGAAATCCGAAATCTCCAAAACCATAACCAATAAAAGTGCACCACATAGATTTAGCATCCAGCTTCTTTCTATTTTCTTTATCAACGTGCACAAAAGCTTTAAAACCAAAAACTCTAAGAAATGAAAGATCTACGTTTTTATCTGTCCACGTCTCTTCTGGAATTCCACCATCCAGTGCAGTAGAAGGTCCTCTATTAATCAAGTAAACCACAATATCTATAGCTTCTACCCAAAACTGTAAGGGCAAACTAGCATTCAACCTCATACTCCGTGCATGCTCCATGATTGTTCTATTCATCCTTTCAGCAACTCAATTTTGCTAAGGTGTCCTTAGAACTGTCCTTTCCCTGTGTATTCCACTCATAGATCAGTAACTATTGAATTTATTACTACAGTACTCACCACCATTGTCAGATCTAAGGCACTTCAATGTCAAACCTATTTCATTCTCAACCAAAACATTTTGTTTCTTAAATGTGTCAAAAACATTAGATTTTCTCTTTATGCAATAAACCCATACCTTTCTTGTAGCATCATCAATGAAAGAAACATAATACTGTGATCCTCCAATAGAAGCTACCTGAATTGGTCCCCACACGTATGTGTGAACAAGCTCTAACTTGTGCTTCTTCTTTGTTGACCCAGTTTTGAGAAACCTCATTTTTTTTTCTTCTAAAAATACAATGCTCACAGAAATCTAGATCTATGCTTTTCAAATCTGAAAGCTTATCTTTTGAATTAAGAATATCCATTCCCTTCTCACTCATGTGACCAAGCCTGTAGTGCCACAACTTTGCTTCTACAGTTGAAGTAAATAAAACAGAAGGATAATAATCAGTAATACAAGTAGATAGATAAAGTGTACCTACTCTCTTACCTCTAGCTAATACAAGTGCACCATTGAAAACTTTCCAAGATTCAGCTGTGAGAGTTACTGTGCAACCCTCATCAATCAACTTTTTTTCAGAAATCAGATTCCTCTTTAGGATGGGTACATGCATGACATCCTTCAACACCCATGTGTTGCCATTCTGCAATTTCAGCTGCACTTTTCCTTTGCCAACAATTTGACAAGGCTCATCATCCCCTAACTAATTTTTTCCAAAATATCCATGGACATAATCATTGAAAAATTCTCTATTTGGGGTTGCATGGAAAGAGGCACCAGAATCTAAAACCCAAGATTCTATTTTATTATCCAAAAAAAATATAAGAGCATCTTGTGCAACAATACCTGCAACTTTTGCTTGTTTATCACCTTCATGCTGATTTTCTTTGTTATCCTTCAACCAACAATCTTTCTTTGCATGCCCTTTCATTCCACAATTCTAGCAAGTTATTCTTCCATTTTTAGAGTTGGATCTTCTTCCCATCTTTAACCTTGATTTCCCTTGCTTGCCCTTCTCTCTTTGCCTTCCCCTACTTTCAAAACATAAAGCATTACCTGATGGTTCCCCTGTGTTTTTTCTGTGAATGTTTTCATTCAAGATTACACTAACAACATCATCAACTTTCAAGATATTTGAAGCAGATGCAGTATTACTAATTGCCATTACTAAGCTATCCTAGCTTTCAGGTAAAAAACATAAGAATAAGAGAGCCTTAATTTCAGCATCAAAAACTATTTGGACTGAATTTAACTGATTTACAATTCCATGGAAATCATTAAGATGACTATACACCAATCCACCTTCTTGCATTTGCAAATTAAATAATTGCTTCATAATAAATACCTTATTCAAAGCTAAGGGTTTTTCATATAAATTTGCCAAAGATTCCATTAACTCTATCGTTGTCTTTGCCTGTGATAAGTTTGAAAACATAGAAGCTGCCAGGCTCAACCTTATATCTCAAAGAGCCTTTCTATCGAGAACATTCCATTCTTCATCTTCCATATCTATGGGCTTGCTTGCAACCCCACGCAACGGTAAGTATAGATCTTTCTGATACAGATAATCTTCTATCCGCATCCTCCATAATTGATAATTCTTGCCATTGAATTTCTCCATTCTTTGTTTACTTTCTTCTGCCATTGCTTTACTTCCACTCAATCAAAAACACCTATGAGTGAATTCTGTAATCAACAAACACTAACACACTGTGATACCACTTGTTAGGAACTTGGAGTACAATTGATTACTTTTTTATAAGCAACTAAGCACGAAATTAACCTAGAAGAAATAAGTAATTAGAAATCAGAAACAACAAATAATAGGAGATACAAGAAATAACCAATCTTGCATTAAACTCTTCCAGAATACAATGAAGAAATCTCACTCTTCCCACACCTCTTCGGTGTAAAGTATTTCTCTCTTAAGAGTTCTCTCTCTCTCTCTCTCAATCAATTACAATCAACTCAATAACCGAGTTGTTATTCTCTCTTTTCTTTCTTCTTAATTACAATACTGCCCCATGGGTCTCTTAAATAGAATCCAAGGAAAACAATAATTAGAAAAAAGACTCAAGACTAAAATTAGTCTTTACATGCAAACCAACTATTCTCCTAAAATTAGAACAAATCTAATTCTGAAAATGCATGCAAATGCACAGTTGTCGGTGTAGATCTACAGGTGATTGATGTCGGCCGACTTCTGACCGATGTCAGCGATACTGCCGATGCTGGTCGACTGTGTAACCGATGTCGGTTACTGTGTAAACTCAGCAACCTCAATCTAGCTTATCAGTGAAGCTTTTAGCTCCACAACTCAATAGAAAAAATATTTACATTTTTAATAGGAAAAAAATCAATATTTAAATATTTAAAAATTAGTATTTTGAAACTGCATCCATCTCATGGTGTTTTTGTTCTTCTTCTCTTAGTAAAGTCGGTTCATGAAAAATGTTTTTCCTTGGTTTGGATTCTATTAAATTTATGATTTGTAACGTTGTTCCAATAGTTATTTATCCTAACTCAAATATATTTTATATAAAAATTTGGTTTAAAAATTATTACAATTTAAAAGATGATTATATATGTAAAAAAAATTAATAAAATATTATATTTTTAAAATAAATAATTTAAAAATATTATTTAAATTTTATAAATTTTTAAAAATTAAAAAAATAAAAAATTGATAAAAAAAAATATTATTAATTTTTTTTAACATATTTCCCTTGTCGAATGGAAGGGCTTCCCTTTCCCATTGTGTATAGTAAAAACAATATTCAATACAAACGTTCCTTGATAAAAAATAATTAATTATTTTAAATAAAAGCAAAGAATTAACCTCTATGTAGTAGGTCACATAATAAATGTTCCAATCTCTTTAGCCCCCACACCTTTTACTTCATGGGAAAGATGCATATATTAGATCTATATCTACCTCCTTGTGCACTTTTGATAGAAGACGCATTTAGCCCTGCGTTTCTTGCATTGAATTTTCTTCGTAACAACATTAAATAATATGAAATTAATTGTTTGATTGCAAATGTTCTCAAGGATGGTTGAAAGGTTTTTTCTTTAAATTTATTTTTAAAAAAATTCAAAACACGTTTAAAAAAATAAAATAAAATAATAATAATAATAATAATAATAATAATAATAATAATAATAATAATAATAATAATAATAATAATAATAATAAGTTTCTATTTAATATAGATATTATTTGAGCATAATTAATATTACAAAACAATAATTTTATAAGGTGTTATTTTAGAAAAGATTAATGAAACAATTAATTGTATTCATTGACTTTTTAAGAGCAATTATGTGATAACAATGTGATTAATTTATGAGAGAGATTACATTTTTATAATCTATAAATTAAGATTTAGATGTTTTTGATAGAAATTAAATGATAGTTTTTAGAAACAAATTTTTTACACAAATTCTAATACAAACATCTACATCTTAAAACCAATTTACATCAACATGAAACAACATGATACTCAAAAAAATTGTAATAAATACTAAATCTAAATACATTTTATACTTATCATATAATCTATATATATTTTGCAAACAAATGACCATCATATATCAATATTGTATTGAGAGAAATATAATTATAATAGAAGAAGAAAATGATGCTACAAATTATGCAAACAAACCATTGGCTCCTCAAAAATGATATCTACATGTGATTGAAATCAATGATAAAAATAGAATTGTTAACAATAAAAAATGAAAAGAGAATAGAAAATATGAATGTGATTGAAATAAATAATAAAAATAAAATTGTTAACGCAAAGGTATTTTACTATAAATCTCATTCAACTGATACCTTAATTTTTATGATTGAATCAAGTGAAAATACCCTAGCTCCACCCAAAAAAATATATTCGATGAAAGTGCATTCCAAGATATGCCTTATAGAATAGTCCTTTATTCAAAAAAAAAAAATCATAAAAGGTTGATAAAATGATGAAATATCGATAAATAACGGCTGTGATTTAAAAAATTTACCAATTCATCTCTTATAATCTTGGGTTTTGAGAAGAAGCTCTTACATTATATTTTAAAGAAGTGTTGAAATACGAACTGAAGTTTATTACAGTAACTTAGTCAACACAATTACATCTAATATTCCATTTCAAATAGCGTACATTTGTAGCCATGGTGTTGTTACTAAATTGAGAGAGAATTTATTTGAATAGAAGCATTAAAGGTGAACACTGAAAATTATATGAAAGAAGTGGAACAAGAAGTGAAAGATAAGTTGGAAAAAATTGTAATGAATTAAGAAGCATTTTTATCTCAAGATGATTTTTTAATCTTTTGAGAAAATAAATTTTCAAAATTAAAGACATATATCTTTTTCATTTTAAATATATTATTTAAGTAAAAGAAGATTGGGCTATGTAAAAATTTAAGAAAGTTTATAGCAAATGTTTATGAAATATAATTATTAGATGAGATTGATATATAACATATATTCAATATAGTGGATTAATATTTTTATTATGAGGAACATGTGATTGATGAATATGGGATTTAAAAATATTAAATTTTGAATAAGATAATATAGTTCACTAAGAATGTAAGAGAAGTGATATAAATGATGATTGATTTTAAAATCATCAAATTAATAAGAAGAATTGAATACAACTATTATTTAGTTAAATGGAATGATAAGGAAGCCTAAAATTAAAATTAGATGATTCTTATGAGATTGTTGTTTATTGAAACTCATTAGATGAGCTTTTTCAAGGTTTATGAGTAGAAGAAGCTCATCGATCATTTTAAATATCTAAGGTGTTTGATGCAAGAAGATATAGGGTTGAAGAGAAATATTGCATCACCTAAACAATAAATGGTGTGTTGGAATCTCTTTATGAGTTCTTGTGACTTTTTAATGTTACCAAAATGGTTTTGCATGTTGAAGATAGCCAAAACTAATCCAAAAAAAAATGTTAAAGTCCAGCACCCCAATAACATCAGGGCTAAATTTTTTCATTCATTTAATATAGTTTAGATTGACCATTTTATGAATCGATTATGAAACAATGAATTAAAATAAGAGAACATTATAAAAAAAGGGTATAGAATGCTAAGTACCTAAGGGAAGTTTTAACTATATAAGTTGTAAAATAGTTAAAAATATGTATGAAACATTTCGTGATAGGGGTAGAACAGTGGACAAATGTGTCTTTACATGACTTGCACATGGAGAGTGGATTATATATCATGGACAAATGGAGACTCTTACAAACCACACCATAAATAACCCATGCAAAAATATCTGCTTATTACCATCGATACTACAACAGAGAAATTTGAGAAATTTACTTTAAATTGGTAACTATGTGGGATGGTGTGTTACGAGTGGACTAGCATGGCAAGCTTACAAAATTTGAAAACTATACAAAATAACTGGCATCACTATCATGACCATTTTGCCCTGTCTTGAAGCAAATGATTATTTTATAACCTCCAAGAACATATAAACTACAATGATTTCATTTCTCTGACTTGGCATCGAGTTATTATAAAAAAGAATGGATGATATATCAAAAAAATTTAACATATTGGTTAAAATATGTTTCATTGCATCTAAGTTCAAAAACTCAGACTCCTGATAGATTCTGTAAAATAATTATTTTCCTCAAATTTGGACTCAAACTCAAGCTAAAAAACACAATAAGTGGTAAATCAAAATAAATAAATACTATGAACATGGATTTTGAATGTTCCCAGACCGATCCTACAAGCTCATTCCTTCAAGAAGGCCAGACTTATTGAAATGGTTATAATGGATGTCGCGACATCTTTGTTTCGCTCCCACATTTTCATCTTCTAACTTTGGCTTATCCTGGGAAAAAATAGAATACCATTAAAATTACAATTTTAGGGAAAGTGCAAAGACCCAACACCCAAAAAAACAATATAGGCATATCAAGTTCAACATGATAAGTACTTTTATAGTTGGAGCATCCACTATAAATTTGATGTCATTTGCGATAGATCAAGACCTCAAATAGTATATTCGAGTCTTTAGGACCTAATCAACACTATAACCAACTTGTTAAAAAGTGATAGCCTTGTGATAATTATTAGCAGAAATGTTACTTTTGCTAATTCTTTCCTTGTCTCAAATTTACACTTTCAGCAAGAATTCATAAGTAATTACTACCTTGTGTATCAATCATTGCCATGGGAAAAAGTAAAATATAGTAAAATATTATAAGAACCAGTACTAAGAGACCCACATTACCATGCTCATATATACAATATTAGAAAAAACAAGCATGCAATTCTTTCCCAAAACCAAATAAGTATGTATGCTAATAAACATAATTTCAAATTGGATTAGCATATGATAATATTTGGTATGTGTCTTTGTTTTCATAGAACCCAATGGATGACCTTCCTTGATAGACAATAAAAAGAAGTTAAAATAGAGTGCCTCATACAAAGGTATTAGTTTAATTGTGTCTCAAGAGAACGGAAATCTCATACAACTGCTTTAAATGAACCACCATGATATGCCATTTTATTTGGTGTGATTGGATGGAATAGACTCTTAGCCAAATAGACCATGATATTTTGATTATTTTTTAACTTAGTGTGTGCAAATTTAAAATATTTTACCTTAGGGAAATGACACACCAATATGAAAATAATAAAAATCATCAATGACCTATACATTTTTATTGCATCCTCCAATAAATAAAAGAATACCATGATTGTAATCTAAACAATCTCCTACAACAAAGAACTTGGCAGAAGGTCCTAGACCATTGGCAAATACTTTGGTCCACACCCCCATCTCTGTTAAAATCAAATGAAACTCGAATGAATGATTGATTTTGTAGAATAGACAAAGCAATATCCTCTTTTCAACATTCTATCTTAAATATAGAACTTTCTAAATATAGGAAAAATCAATGCACAACATACTAAAGTTATCGTTATCGTAGATCCCAGGTTTAGCTTAGTATTACCTACTTGCTTGTTCAAGTAGAAAGAATTTTGATTTTGAAAGAAATTAAAAATGACCTAGAAGAAGCTATCCATAATTAAACTATCTCTAATCCTACCCAAATAGAAACAAAGCAGCTTAGGGAGACTATTTTAAACATAACCATTCTTTTTTAAAATATTTCCATACTCTCTAAACATTAATAATGTATACATAGGTATAACTTCTACCATATAAATTTGGAAACAAAATTCTCAATGTGGTGCTATAAGTTCTATGTATCCATAAATTACAAACAAGTAACAAATTAAAATAAGAAAGCATGTCAAGATGGAAGGTGAAATTTAAAAAAATAGCTCATTCAAATGGATGATTTTAGAGTTTAATGGATTGATACACCTCAAGCTATGTTATCTTTGATTGGGTAGAAGAATTTGAGGAAGATGAATACTCTTTTTATATGCCCCTACAGACCCGAGTTGATGTAGATAGTTATTGCAAAGTTAGCATTGGGCTTCAATGAGGATTTTTCATTAGCAAAGGATTGATTGGATCTGATCCCCAATAGACTCTAGGCCCTAGTGCCCAATGTTATATTTTTAGGCTCTAACATTATTCCTCATGGAAAATTGGGTAGTTCAGCTATCTTTAAGATTGTTGTTAGTAATGTTGGGGTCTTTGCACCATCAAATCCTATTGTCCTTTCTTCATCTAGTCAGATGGAATTAGTTCCCAAAGGGGTTTGTGTAGGAGATGTATCTATAAAGCCTTTACCTTCTCTTATCTATGTTGAGTGAAGCTTGATCTTCTATTCCATCTTTGTAGTGATTTGATGTAGTAACATTCTACCTAGAGAATCACAAGAGATAAAAGAACATATAGATTCAATCTCATAGAAAATTATTACTTTCCACTAGCTCTTTAAAGGAATTCCATCTACAAATGACATCTATTGAATAGTCAAATCATCGAGGTTAAGCTATGGGAGTTAGTTTTAAATATGCAGTTGCTTCTACCTAGATTAATGTTTGATTAATCCCATATTAATGCGATTAACATATAACATTTTTATTTTTTAACTTGTTATCTTTTAATAACTATGTCTAGTTCATTTCCCTTGATAGTTATCTTTTGACCACTTACACTAGTTATTGCAACTTTTAATCTTATAAAATGTCCAAATTGGTAGCTTGAGTGTGGCTTATGACACCCTATCCATATGTCCTTTTTGCATGCTCTTACGACCCTTTTAGACACCATTTTGCTCATTGCTAGTCATCAAGAACCTTCTAAACCCTAATTCCATCTTAGCCAGAAGTATTCCCTATGCCAATCTTGTTCCCTCTGGTCTTGAGCCTATAATATAGTAGCTCACCATTTGGACTATAGCATTGGGCACCAAAGTGTATCATTTTTGGTACTCTTATCCTTTTGCACTTTGATCCATAATGGTCACTTTCATTTGATCCTTATCCTTAATTATGTTCACCTAGTGTGAATACATTTGACCCATGACTAATTGTTCCCTATAAAATCCCACTCAAAGCTCATTTACAAAGGAGGTTACCAAACTTACAAAGCAATCAAGAATAAAAACAAAGAACTAAGACAAATTTCCCTATTCTTTGTATACAGTCACCCAATCCAATTGTAAGCATACACAAATCCTCATACCAATCCTTAGCTACCTCAAATACTATAAATTAGCATTTGCATCTACATTTCACTATTGCACAATAGTTAGGAGAACTAAATATGGCTTGATCTCTCTTAGGAGTATTGGTATGTAGGAAATGTGCCCACACAAGGGGTGTTGATTGCATGTTCATTACATCTTACACACTAACCTGCCCCCTTCTTTTTGAATTGGCTCAAATATCATTTTATCAATCATGATGGAGGGTTAGGGTTTGAAGACAAAATCAACTCCACAGTGAATTACATCAAAAAACAAAACTCAATTTTTCATAAACACGCTCACACTAGCACAATGCAACTACCTAGAAAGTTTCGAGTCTCTCTAATTAGTTTGGATAATAGAGACATGAACAGACAACAACGTTGGACACTAAAGCATCCAATTTTTGGCACTACTATCCTTTCATTTAAAAAAATATAGATTATGGTTAAAGATACCTTCCCAATCCTCCACAACCATTTTCAACCTCTGTATCATCTATCCCAGTCTATTTCCCATCTAAGTTGTATTTTTTCCTATTTATTGATATTTTTAGAAAGGTGAAAAAGACAAACAATTTCACAAATTAGGATTGTAATTATTGCTATATTTTGTACTAATTTATTAATATATACCCTTAACTAAGATAAGAATAAAACTCCATTATTCCAAAAGAATTTAAATCAAAACTTTATATTCCTAGCCATTCAGATTTATACAAAGACTTAATTGTAATTGTTAAAAACCCCATTCCTGTTGAGGATTTAATCTATGTAGAGTTTCAAACCTATGAAAACAAAAGTACATGATGTGAAAAATATTGTAAAAACCCTATGAAGAAACAAAAAAGTGGGCATGCAAATAAATTGGAGTAGATCTCATCTAAGATGCCATCATGGAATCATAAAAAATAAATAGCAATTATGTTGTTACACTACCACCACCACCACCACCACCCTCACCACTGCCTTCATTTCTACCAACACTTCTCCCACCACTATCGTTAGTTATTCAAACCACCAGACCAAAGCTTTTCATGTAATTTTACACCTTATGAAAAACATGATCTCAACAATTAGTCCCTAGTTGCTGAGATTTCAAGCAAATCTCAGGGGCAAGCAGGCCAGGGTTAGGGTTAGCAACTACATCTTAAATTGCACCAAAAAATACTAAAGATGATGAGAACAATAATAGGTTACTTGGTTTAAACCTTATAGTTAATCAAAAGTTTCTTAATTGGGACAAAATGCACAGTCTTGTAATGATAAATAGTGGAATACCCCTAAACAAGATCAAAGTCTTTATAAGCTATGCTTTGGCCTTCTCTTTATAGATAACAAATCCATTATCCCATAATGGGTTTGGGTTGTTTGAAACAACCTACCATTGATAGAACCCAAGGAGGGGTTTGAGTTTGTTACCACAAATCCTAAAAAAAAAGTATTAGGTTGTGGAGCTAAAAGCTTCACTGATGCAAGCAGGGAAGGAGGTTGCAAAGTGTCATAAACACCAGCATCGGTCAGGCCAACTGACATCAGCAGGATAAGAAAAGAAGGCAACCGACGTCGGTCAAAAGTCAGCCGGCGTCGGCACCCCCCAGGCAGACAGGGATCGACGTCGGTCACCTGTGTGGTTCAGACTGCATGTATTACGGGTAGTTAGCTAACGAACCAAGTGTTTGCATGTTAAGAGCCAATTTTAGACTAAGAGCTGTGGATCTAATTGTTATAATTAGGTGTCTAATTATTGTTTGCATGAGATCTATTTAAGAGACTCATTGGTTGTATTGTAAACTTGTGCTAGAGAGTAAGAGAACAAATAAGCTCCTTCAGAGAGAAGAGAGCAATGGTCTGTTCCTCCTAGTGCCACAGTACCAAGTGTGGGTGCTGGATTGGAGAATCAGCAGGGTTCTTCATGTATGTATGATCTTGGTCATCAGGTGAGCATGGCTACGATAAGAGATCTGCATGGTAAGTAAGATCATTGATTTGTAGGTGTATGTGTGTGCAAGGTCAAGATTCACAGGTGTGCAAAACCAGATTGATTTGCAAGTGTGCAAGATTAGAGAGGACAACAACACAACAGGGAGTAGAATTAGGTAGGATCTACTTGGAGTACAGTGTGTACTTGTGGAGTGCGTGGATCACTTGTGGAGTGCATGGAGCACAGGTGTAAGGTGAACACCAACTCTATGTTTGAGTTGGGTGTTGGGACCCAAGGGAGAGAGCTTTGAGGGAAGATTTAATGTTTATGCCCTAGAGGTGTGGGAGCCATAGAGGTGTGTAAGGAAGAAGAACTATGGCAGCCTTCTTTTTTGTATTTCCTTCGGAAAGAGTTTTAATACAAGTTGTGTATTGTCTCTCATATCATGTGTTATTTATGAATTCTAGTTACTTGTGTATTCTGGTTTATTTCTGCATATTATGTTGCTTGGTAATCAATTGTGTGCTTCTAGTTATTTATCCGAACACGTGCTCTTCCATTTGACAGGACCAAAGTTTCCCAAAGTTCTAACACAACTTGTCAGATTTAAGAGCACACATGATTACCAATGTATAAGCAACTTAAACATGCGGAAATACCCAGAAGAAAAAATAACTATCAATGATAAATAACACATAATATGAGAGGCAACACACAATTGTATTCAACTCATTACAAAGGAAATTACAATAAAGAGATCACACTCTTCTTCCACCTCTATAAGGCCTTCCACACCTCAAGGGCTCCAAGTAATCTTCCCACCTGAGTAATCTTCTCTCATAGGTCACAACACATAGCTAACACAAGCTGTTGTTCACCTCATTGTACATCTGTACAATCGAGTACGAACCGGTACTCCAAGTAGATCTAACCATGATCCTACTCCTGATGTATTGCTGTCACCTTGGATCTTGCTTCCCTACCGATCTCCTTTCTGACCCTCGCATTCACACATCTCCCTGCAGACCAACCTGATCTTACTTATCACATGTATATCTCCACCATGACCCTACAAATCCCTGCATATCAAACCTGAACTTACATACATGGGGGATCCTACTTGATTCCACCATGGGAAGAACTCTCGTAGCTCCACACTTGGGTTCTACAAGTTCAACACTGAACAATATAGCCCATGAGTCTATTATATAGATCTCATGCATACACTTAATTTAGATGGGTGGCTCAAAGACTCGAACTGGTCTTCATCATGCAAACAACGCGTTCACTTAACTAACTATTCGTCAACAACAGTTCTGACTGCCACAAGTGACCGACATCGGTCCCTGCCTGATTGGAGGTGACCGATGCCGGTCGATCTCTTGTGGATGCCAGTTTCCTTCTGCGCTCCCCTGACCGATGTCGGTTGTGACCGGCCAACGCTAGCGACTGTCAAGCAGCAAAAACCTCCTGTTTGCCTTAGGTGAAGTTTTTAGCTCCACACCCTAACAATCTCTCACTTGGAGATAAAGAGTTGCACCTGTACCCATACCAGTACTCTGTCTAATCTGCATCCTGACTTGTATTCCTCTTCAAGCTCCCACTTGAAGACAACCCACCACACTCCCTGTGGTGCTACACCTGTGTCTGAATTTCTCCATTCTTTTGCCTTGCTATACTCCCACTCAAACAACAACCCCTATGAGTAACCTGTAATCAACAACACTTAACAGATCTGAACGACCTGTTAGTCAAGTTCGCTTTGAGAATGTCCAACCTGGCTATGATACCATTTGATAGGACCAAAGTTTCCCAAAGTTCTGACACAACTTGTCAGATTTAAGAGCACACGTGATTACCAATGTATAAGCAACTTAAACATGCAGAAATACCGAGAAGAACAAATAACTATCAATGAGAAATAACACAGAATATGAGAGGTAACACACAATTGTATTCAACTCATTACAAAGGAATTTACAATAAAGAGATCACACTCTTCTTCCACCTCTACAAGGCCTTCCACACCTCAAGGGCTCCAAGTAATCTTCCCACCTGAGTAATCTTCTCTCATAGGTCACAACACATAGCTAACACAATCTATTGTTCACCTCATTGTACATCTGTATAATCAAGTACGAACCGGTACTCCAAGTAGATCTAACCATGATTGTGCTCCTGATGTATTGCTGTCACCTTGGATCTTGTTTCCCTGCCGATCTCCTTTCTGACCCTCGCATTCACACATCTCCCTGCAGACCAACCTGATCTTACTTATCACATGTAGATCTCCACCATGACCCTGCAACTCCCTACATATCAAACCTGATCTTACATACATGCGGAATCCTACTTGATTCCACCATGGGAAGAACTCTCCAAGCTCCACACTTGGGTTCTACAAGTTCAACACTGAACAATACAGTCCATGATTCTATTATATAGATCTCATGCATACACTTAATTTAGACGGGCGGCTCAAAGACTCGAACTGGTCTTCATCATGCAAACAACGTGTTCACTTAACTAACTATTCGTCAACAATAGTTCTGACCGCCACAGGTGACCGACGCCAGTCGATCTCCTGCCGATGCTGGTTTCCTTCTGCGCTCCCCTGACCGACGTCGGTTGTGGCCTGCCGACGCCGGTGACTGTCAAGCAGCAAAAACCTCCTGTTTGCCTTAGGTGAAGCTTTTAGCTCCACACCCTAACAAAAAGGAACTCTATAAAAAAACAAATGCTCACTATGAAAAAAATCATCTACAAAGGAATTTTTTTGAATGAAATCCTACCTTCTTGCATCGATCAATTTGACATGCAGGAGAAGAAAGAGAGATACCATGATATATTGCATTTTGTCATGGCTTCAAACAAATAATTTTTGACCTATTTTTTGCCACAAACTATGGGCGAAGGAGTGAGTTAAATTGTGCAAAGGGTCAATAAGAAGACAACAACAAAATTATTTATGACAATACATATCCCTAATTTAATGACAGCTTAAAGGATTAAAATGAAGGCAGTCTTTGTGTCTTGATTCTTGAAATGATGGTTGTGTGCAGTTATGTGGGCATTAAAAGCCATCCTTTATTTTTATGTCATATTCAACGCTCACTAACTTGATATAAGTGAAGTCCCTCATAATGTACAAATTTTTTATCATTCATATCTCCCCAAATAATATATTTCAGTTGTTTTGTTAAAGAACCTACAATTTCTTTTTGTAAAATCTTAGACATATTTTCTGGAATGAAAATCAATGTAATTTGAATGGATATAGGAGCAAAAATTAATCATAGGTTAATGAAAAACAAAGGCAATAGTCTTTCCCTCTAGGACTAATAATAAAGTCTACATTAACCAACATTTAAATAACCATTGTGATGGTTTAAAAAAAATTGGTTTGCATTAAATATCATTTTCACCTACATTAATGGTTGAAAAGAGTATCTTTCAAGGATAATAAATTTTTATATTTGGATCATTTTTAAAGAAAAATGTACTCAAAAAATAAATCCAAAACTTAGTAAGGGGACTAATGAGAATTGAATCAATTAGAGAAAGAGTTGAGGATTTTCCATTAAAGAGAATTAGTGTGGAAGTGAGAATATTATATTTGTGGAAGTTTGCTTTAAAATTTAAGAGTAGGAAAAAATATTCATGTCTATTAAGGGACTCCATTCTAATCTATTTATCTATAGAATTTTATTTCAATAAACATTTAAGCATGTGTGGGATTGAACATCTCTTTAATACATTTATTTGAATGAAGTAGAGTTTTTGTTTGGTTTCATGTTTTAATGTGTTATTTATATGTGTGGGTGTGAATATATCTTAAGTATTGTTATTTGAATGAAATTAATTTGGTCTCAATTTTGAACGTGTTGTGTCAAAAAGTGTGTCCATTCATGAGTGTTGACTATAAGTTGAATGCAAATGGTGACATTAATTTGGTTGCCTCTTATCTATTTTGTTTCATCATTCCTCTACAGAGTTGTACAATGTATGTGATTGGGGACAGAACCATACATTGTGCAGTTCATGGAAAACAATCAAAATTTTAAAAAACAAAAAAGGGGAAGCGAGATAAGTAAAATAAGAGATAAAAATTGACCACAATCAAGTGAAAAAGAAGCAAAAACATCAACAAATGCAACAATATGGCCCTAATCTAAAGTAATAAGCCATATACATACAAATAATCTAAAGTAATTCAATTCTTCATAAAAATCCTATGGGCTACAAATAATTGGTAGAAGCTTAGGTTCTCCTTAGAGGATTGAGACTCACAATTAATTATAAATTTAAAAAATATTATTAAAAGTCTCTTTATTGATCGTAAATGCAATGAAAGTGGGTACAACAAATCAATGGAAACTCAACTCAATCATTTGGGACATATGTTGAGCCATTCCTTTCTTTCATAATATTTATTTCTGTCATGGCTACCCTGAAAGCAATGCTCTAGCCGAATTCTTTATCAGCTTTGGCACATGACTTTCCCCACAAGATTTTTTAAACCTTCATTATTTTACTGAAATTTCATTAATCTTTGCATTGGGGAAAGTCTATTTGGTGAGAAAGAAAGAATATGAAACGCAAACTAGCTTAGGTCTATAGGGTGGCTATTGAGAATAAGCATTTGGACCTTGACACAAACCTCTTTGTCTTCAAGTTTATTCAAAATAGAATGAAATACACTACCAAAGCCTAGTTTTCTGATTTGTCTGCAGAATTTGTTTTAAGTTTTCAAACCCTTAAGCATAAATTGGACTCTACCCTGCATGTGTTGAATATCTCACCTAAGATAGGCAATTTGGCTTGTAATGCGATTATGTAGGATAATCTTTCCCTCGGTCATGGCTTTTCCCCTGTCCATTGGTTTGGGGCAGAAGTTGCTCATTTTTAGAGTTAGCCTCAGTGGAGTGATCTCATGATTGTTAAGCAATGATGAGAAATATTAACTCTTTCTAATGCTTCACTTAACTTAGTGTTTGGTAGAGGAAAATGGGCATAACATCTCTTTGATCCCATAATCGTTCCAATTTTAATTGGAAGAAGACGAAGTATTCTTCATGACAGCACAGGCTGGCATTCAGTTGTATATACATTAGTTTTAATTTTATGTTAATGGTCATGTCCAAGTTTAAATGTAATTTGTATATACATTACCTTTAATTTTAAGTTCATGCTCGTGTCCAAATTTTAAATGTAATATTATTGTAAACGTTAATTGAGACTTTAAATTGTATATTAAATTAATTTTAATATAAATTTAATTGGTGAATTTAATGTATTTATAATGAATGAATAAATATTGATTGGATATGCTCCCTCTCCGAATACGACTACCCATGCTCGACTATATTCTTTTCGTTCTTTTATTCTACTTTTATTTTAAAAGTAGATTACAAAAGTGTACGAGGGCTTAAAGCCGTGTATTGGTTTGAATAAATGTTGTATTTATAAATGATACGTTTTCCAGAGGGTAAAAATATTGCATCAAATAAATGGAGGCCCAGAAGGTTTTCTTTTGAAAAAAGGTTTATTGAAACCTTTTAGTGTTTATTTAAAAAATAATAACGTAGATATTGGAGATGCAAAGGAAAATTTTGAATTGTTTGATAATGAATATTTTTTATATTTAAATATACTTGTCAAAAAGTTATTTTGAAGTTATAACTGTATTTTGTACTAGTGTATGATTTCTCTTGCATAGTAGTGAGAGTGGTAGTCGTCACCTTTTCTTTTAGTTGGGAAGGATGGTTGGGACACTCCTCTTCCTCTTGTATACCCATATGCTTGGTGGGTGCCACCTAGAGGCTGATCGGATGTGTTGGACAAGTTCCCCAGGGTTTCTATGATCATTTCACCTACTTGAACATAGAAAGAAGAAGATGACAGAGACACTGTTTAAGCTACTAGCTGGGAGCCTATTTCAAATAGCAATGACTTACCAAGCTCATGCCGGGGTCCTAAGGATATGGATCCTCCATCTTCTTGCCTTGCTCTTGCTGCTTAAAGTTATTTTTTATTATAGCTTTGTGACTTGTTTTTAGGCTTTACCTAATTGTTAGTGCTGCTTTTATATTTGGTTCTTAAGCTTTCCCTAGTGTGACTGCGTGACTTGCTCTCATACCACCTATATTTTTTGTCAATTATTTCTATATTTATATTAAATTAATATATACATATATTTCATCAAAAAATGATTTTAAAGAAATAAATATAACTCGATGAGTAGAAGAATGAAGTTGGCACCCGACTACCTCATGGATTGATTTTTTCTATCTTTTAAAAACTTTTCCTTTATTTCAAAAAAATACACCAATCTCTAATATGTTGAAAAGTAATTTGATTAAGACTTTTTTTTATATATGTTATATGTTGGATCGCTGTTTGGTAAGAATAGTAACTTATATTGTGGATTAAAAACAGTCATGATTATTGACATTCAATTTGGATGAAAGAAAACAATTATAATACCACATCTCCATTTGAAGACATCATATTTATTTTATTGTGAAGAATTTTTTTTTTCAAATTTATATTTAACTTAAATCTTTGTACAAAGTTTTTAAAAAAAAATCTAAGATAATTTTAATGTTCTTTATTTATATATATATATATAATAAATGATTTTTTCTATTCTCTTTAAAAAAATTTATAAATTAATTAACTCACAATATAAACCTAACCTTTTAAGTATAATTTATTTTAATTTAAAAAATCATTTTCTAAACACTAAAATGGTCAATATATATTGTGATATCTTTAAAGTCAATCTTAGATAATTGCTTTGTTTTTTTAGAAATGACAAATAAACTATTTTATTTTCTTCATTATAATTTAATTTGAAAGAAATACATTAAATCTGAAATCATTATATATATATATTTTTTCCAGATTTAATACCATTGGTATATTATATTGTCTAAAAACTTATTTTATATTAACTTTTATATTTATTATTTATTTTTTAATTTTGATTATAACATTTTAATTATTTAAATTCATCTTTAAATGCAAATTTAAATTTAAAAAATCCAGCACAAAATCACCTTCTTAAAAAATTCAAATCTATTTATTAATTTTTAATTTAACTTCAAATGACCAAATCTAATTTAAAATTATATGCAAAATTTGTACAGAGTCAATTTAATATTCCTTAACATGAAGCCAATGTTGGGACACAAGTAAAGTCAGCTTTAAGGTGATTTTATAAGAATATTTATAAATTGGTATAGTATATTGTCTAAAAACTTATTTTATATTAACTTTTATATTTAAGTTTTAATTTTAATTATAACATTTTAATTATTTAAATTAACTTTTAAATTTAAATTTAAATTTAAATATAATTTATAAAAAATGCAGCACAAAATTACTTTCTTAAAAAATTCAAGTCAATTTATTATGTTTTACTTTAATTTCGTATAACCAAATCTAATTTAATTTTATATGTAAAATTTTTACAAAGTCAATTTAATATTCCTAAACATGAAGCCAATGTTAGGATGCAAATAAAGTCATCTTTAAGGTGAGTTCATAATAATATTTTTAAAACAAATTAATAGAGAAATTTAACTTTAACTTTATATTCATATTTTTTTTTATATAATAAAAATTAGTATAGATATATTAAATATAATTATCTAAAATATATCAAAAAATATTAATAATAAATTTTTTATATTGGAATTTAAACATATTATATTAGTTAATAACTTGATTACATTCTTGTCTAATTTAATATTAATTAGTAATAATGACATCTATTTAATTACATTAAGTTGTTAGGTTTGAAAATTTATATATGAGAAAAAAAAGTTCCAAACTCTATTATATGGTCAAGATACTATGCTTTTCTAATTTAAATTTATATGTAAAAAATAAAATAAATAAATAAATAAAAATAAAAATATTCTATGTCATTATTAAATGGACCTCTAATTTAATGTTGAAATTGACATATAACAATAAAATAAAAACCATATTTAAAATCAAATATAAAATTGAACAACTCATTCCATTGCACATTACTTCATACTATTATAAAATGCCTATTAATGTAATCAAATTTAAAGTTGAAATTGATATATAATGATTAAAAAACATCAAATTTAAAATCAAACATAAAAGTGAATAACTCACTCCCTTACATTCCATCTTATCATTATCATAATAAAACGCACCAATTTTAAATGCAATATTAATTTATTGAACATTATGTTCAAATTTAAATATCACATTACTATAAAAATTATCTAAAACTTTAAATTACACAGTATCATCAAATTTAATGTGAATTGAATTGGTGAGTTTAATATAAACTTAAATTGTGACTTTAATGTTGCCTTTATTGGTGATTTCATTGTTCAATCTAACAAGACATTAAATCTAAATTTAATTTTCAATATTAATATTATAGTTAATTAATATAATTAACTATTAAATTATATAATTATAATAAAATAGTTATTCATTAATGTAGAAAAATTTAATTTTAATATAATTAAAAGTTCAATCAATATTAAATATTATAAACATAAATAAAATAAAATATGAATTAAAAAATCAAACATATAAAAAATAATAATTTAATATAATATATTATTATTACAAAATAAATTGAAAGCTTTAGCCAAGTCAATATTATATTGTAAGAGTAAGTGATCTTACACTTAAAAAACAAATAATATAACATAAGTGCACATAAAAATCTGTAAATTTGTCACAATCATACCATCTGACCCATCAACCTCCTTAATTATAATAATAGGTTGGAACCTTTTCACATTCTCACCACATCCACTGCCATAAATAGGTTGGGAACCAAAGGGTACCCACATCCACACATTGCTTTAAAAAAAAATATATTCTTAATCATGTGGAACATCCAAAAAAACAAGTATTCTTAGTCATGTGGAACATCTAAAATTTTAGAAGTCCAATAATCACAATGAAACTTATAGTGGTAACCCTTCTGCCATATCGACTTGGGATATATATATATATATATATATATATATATATATATATATATATATCACAAAATACTTTAATAAATTAAAATTATATATGTTAGATATTTTATGTAATCCAATAATGCTTCGAAAGAGGTTTCATCAATCGGGTGAATTATTCTTAAAAACAATTTATAATTAAATACAAAACATGAATAAATTTTATATAAAACCTTTGTATGTGATTTAAAATCATATAATTAAATGTGTAATTGCAATTGAAGTAGTTGCAATTGCACAAATCGTGCCACATAATCTAATTCAATGATGTACATAATAGATGAATCATATTGTTCATATGAATGTTAGAAAATAATATTAAATTACATACCTTTCCAATAAATAAATATTATATTTTATAAATAAAAATATTATAAATAGTTTATTTTTGTGGGTTGATAGTTATGGTCACCATTTAATTTTATAATAGGTTATTTGAATGTGTTGAATAATTTTTTATAATAATTTTTGTAAAATAATTAACAGAATTATAAGACAAGGAATAACTCTTTACGTTCATACTTAAAAAATAGAAGAAAATATTTACAAACTAAGTATATACTCCTCCGAACCCATCAATTTCACTAAATTTGATTTCATCTTTCCCTGCATTAATATGTTCCTAAAAACATATTTTCTTAAATTATAAATTTCATTAAATTCATGATTTGTGAGGATGTATCAATAGTTAATTATCCGAACCCAAACATTCTCAGTATAAAAGAATAGATCTAACCAAACAAATATTAAAAGTTAAAATTTAAGTTAAAAAAAAAAAACGTAAATATAGATTTAGTAAAACTATTTTTTAAAATATTAATTAATTATAGAAGTTTAGAAAATATTACTCTCTTAAGATAAATAATTTTAAATGTATTTAAAATTTTACAATTTTATAAAATTATAAGAAAATATTTATTGCCAATTTTTCATTAGGAAAAAAAATTGATATATTTTTCATTTTTCTTGAAATGTAACCCATTCTTATTTATGCATAAAGTGTGTGTAATAAAAATATTTCTTAATAAGAATTATTTAATTATATAAATTATTATTTTAAATAAAACTAAAGATCTTACCTTCGTCCAATAAATCATCTAACAGATTTTCAAATCTCCTAAACATTTGAGCTGCATTTCTCAAATTTCATAAGGGACACACAGCTCAATGCAACCTTTCAAAAAAAAGAGATGCATTTGCCTCTACATTTCCTACATTGAACATATTTTTTCAATTCCATTTAAGAGTTCAAAATTAAATATTTTAATTACAAATGTTCTAAACTATAGTTCAAACATGCCTATTCCTCCTGTATTTCCTACAAATTTCGAAACAAGGAGGAATGTACTAAACATCAATATAATTTAATCTAATACGTTGAATGTAATCACATTCTAAAATTAAACATCATTATATATATTAATTTATAATCAGAACTAAACAATATATATTAATTTAATATATCTTTATATATCATATAAGAAAAAAGTGCTTCGAATGTAATCACACTCTCAAATTAAACATCATGTGGATAAAATGTGAGTTAGTTATTTTAAATAACTAAAAATACAGTTAAATAAAATTTAATTTATAATATTTAATAAAAAATTATATAATATATTATGAAAAATAAATAGTTTATTTAGCATTTATAAACACCTAAATTTATTCATTAAGTATTTAACAATGTTTAATTTTTACATCTTTATTTTTATTTGGTGTATTCACAATTATTCAAATAAATGATCTGAAAACTCTTTGAACATTATTTAAATATATCTATTTTATTTACAGATTCTTGCTAGACTAATTTTAGTATTCTCTATCTTTTCGATACAAAATGGTGTTAAATTGAACAAGGTGACACTGCGGCCTTATTCCCCACACCTCAATAATAATGTTTTAAATAAGAGACATTGCATTTTACCTCCCATTTAATTTTATCAAAGTTAATTTGTAAAAACATTCAAAATTTTATTCTTTATAAGCACATAAAAGTCTCTCCAAACACATTTAATAATCACTTGACAATTCTACTACACAATAAGCAAAAGAAAAATGTTGTTTCCAATTTAAATTATGAAACATTTTGACATTCATATTCTAAGTTTAAATTTTTTTTATTAAAATTCATGAGAACCCATTGTCAAACTTTTAAACCAATCTATTCACATCCACGTAGTAGTCAATATTCACAAATTCATTTTAGGAGATAGACCTATATCCACTTTAGGCCCTTTTGGGCCATGTAATAAACACTCACATTAAACAAATTAAATTATAGCTTGTATATTTACCTAACCCTATTCCCCCAATTTACCATTTGATTTATATTTTGTTTATTGTGCATGAGTTAAGGTTTTTTATTTTACATGTCTTTTATATGGAAAATCAGGATACATAGTCAAACATTTATATATAATAAAATAGACCCAAATTAAAAACATTAGTCATATAATCAACCGGGATGCATCCGTAATCTTCATATAAGGTCTTAGTGTGAACCTATGCACTTAGTACAATCTTGTCCCATCATAGTTTCAGCTCTGATACTTAACTCACAAGTTTTCCTAGTGATTTTTCATCAACATCCAACTTGCATAGTTAAAAATAAAAATAAAAATAGTCTAAGTTAGTTTTACTTTGACACTTAACTCACAAGTTTTTTCAGTGATTTTTTAGTAACATCCAATTTGCATAGTAAAAAAAAAATTACTTTTTAAGTTAGTTTTACATATATATATTGGTAAATTTACTATTTTTAATTCATTTTCAATTATAAAAATTATGTTTATTACATTAATATTTTTATATTTATTTATAATTATATTATTTTTCAATAGTTTAGTTGCTCTTAAAATGTAATTTTTAAATTAAAAAAAATATTAAACATTCATATGAACCTGTAATAGTTTAGCACACTAGTACTTATTTTATTGAATTTTGTGTGTTTTAGAATTTTGGCTTAATTTTTAATTTGATAAAAGATATAAGTTATTGATTATTTACCAAAAAAAATGTCAGTTTTATTTTATATTTATTTTCCATTTGCTTGTTCTTTTTTTAGAAACTATGTTCTATAGATTTAAAACTACTTTGTGGCTATCATTAGAGGTTATATGGTGAGCTATTTTACTAATGTCATTGTGTGAGGGTTACTTATTCATTAATAATAATCATTATATAGCACTAAACATAGAGTTTAGTTTCCACAAATCTTATAGTATATATAAAATGCTTAAGATCCCTTATTTGTACCACATGAAGCTTATTATAGACATTTGATTTGTGGTGCACCTAAAAAGGCTGTGTTACCTGGGAAGTTTACTTTCACTATTCATGGTTTAACTTATGTAGTTACTATTCTATAATATTAGGATAACACTAATCTACAAATAAGAAAGTATATTAGAGAGTCGAGACCATCATTCAAACCCTTTCCTAGATTACCCTTTATACATTAATTTTTTCTTGTATTGTATTCATAGTAATTACATTTATTATACAAGTAAGATTATTTGACATCAATAAATTTTGTATTTGTTTCTATTTTTCTACCTAAATTAAGTTTATATATCATAGATATTCAATTTTTGTTGTTTTCTGGTCATGTTGTGCCTTTTACTTATGATAATGAATGGAAAAATCATAATAAGCAAGAACTTATGGAAGAAGCATATATCAATGATTATGATTTTTACAATGTAACAATGAATTAGCAACTTAATTTCAAGGAAACTTGGGAACATGATTATATAATAAATAATTCACCTTTAAATCCTACTAAGGATACTTCTTTACCTTATTTAATAACTAATAATCTAGAAAAAAGAGAGAAATTCAAGTCTTAAATAAAGTAACATTAGAGCTAAAGATATCAAAGCATGATCACAATATTTTGTAAAAATTGTTTCATAATAAAGGAAATTCAAAGAAAGAATCAATTTATAAGGCTACTCCTCTAAAAATAGTGGATATTAG
>JARHVA010006616.1:307500-385000 GCA_037957365.1 Torreya grandis | reverse complement strand
GGGCTAAATTGATTGGTTTAGGGTTTAATGTTTATAATTTAAAGTTTAGGGTTTAAAATTAAAGGTATAGGATTTATGGTCCAATTTTGAAGGTAATTGAGGACAATTTGAGTTTCTTGAACATATTTATTACTATATAATGTAATTTTTGGAATAATTAGACCTAATGTCATCACAAAGTTAGATAATTTGTCAATTAGGACAATAATTAAAGAAATTTACACTCAATTAAGCATAGTCAACATAATTATTACTCTTAAGGATGTTAAATGGGGTTAAATCAATTGGTTTAATGTTTAGGGTTTATGATTTAGTTTTTAAGGTTTATGGTTTAATTTTTAGAGCTTAGGGGTTTTAGGGTTTAGGTTTTAGGGTATAAGGTCTAATCACCAAGGTAATTAGGGTCAAATTGAGCTCTTTTAACCTATTTGTGACTACAAAATGTGATTTTAGCATCAATTAGCCCTCATGTCATCACAAATTAGGCCAACTAGTTAATTGGGTCAATAAGTCATGTAATTTGGGCCAAATCGAACCCCATGAACCTAATTATTACTATAAATGATGTTAATTATGTCTAAATTGATTGGTTTAGGGTTTAAATTAAGTGTTTAGGGTTTAAGGTCTAATCACGATGGTAATTGAGGATAAATTGAACTATTTCAACCTACTTGTGACCACATAATATGTATTTAGTTTAATTAGCCCCCGTGTCATCACACATTAAGTTAATTAGTCAAGTGGGGTAGTTAGTGGTGTGATTTGGATGAAGTTGAGCACTGTGAACCTAACTAATAGTATAAATGATTGTAAATGGGGTTCAAATGATTAGTTTAGTGTTTTAAGAGTTTATGATTTAGGGTTTATAAGGCTTAGGGTTTATGTTTTAGGGTATATGGTTTAACATTTGGGGTTTAGGGTTGAGGGATTATAGATTAGGGTTTACAATTTAGGGTATATGGTATATGGTTTATGGTTTAGGACATAAGGTTTAATGTTTAGGGTTTAAGGTTTAGTGTCAAATTATGAAGGTCATTGATGATAATTTGAGTTTATTGAACGTATTTATGATAATTGAATGTATTTTTGGGTTTGATTATCACCCTTGTCATCATAGATTGATAAAATTAGTCAATTATGGTAGTTAGTGGTGTGATTTGGGCTAAATTTAACCATGTAAACCTATTTATTAGTATAAAAGTTGGGAATTAGGGCTCAAATTATTGGTTTAGGGTTTTAAAACTTTGTGATTTATGATTTAGGGTTTATAGTGTTTAAATTGTATAGATTAGTGTACAAGATATATGGTATAAGGTTTAGGGATTATAATTTATAATATAACATATAAGGCTTATGATTTAGGGCTTAGGGTTTAAGGTTTAGGGTATAATGTGTAGGGAAAAGGGTCCAATCATGAAGGTAGTGGAATATAATTTGATTTGATTGAACCTATTTGTGAGAACATAATATCTTTTAACTTTTGATTAGCCCCTATTTCATCATAGAATGAGTGAACTAGTCAAATGGGGAAATTAATGGTATGGTTTTGGCTAAATTGAGCCATGTGAACCTAATTATTAGTGTAAATTATGTTATGTTCTCAAATACTTAGTTTAGATTTTTAAGATTTTATGATTTATGATTTAATTTTTTAGGGATTGGGGTTTAGGGATCAGGATTTAGCTTTCAAGGTATAAGGTCCAAGAGATCAATTATTTATTTTTAAGGGTTTAGGTTTAGATGTGTTTATTCGTAGATATAATACCATGCATAAGATTTTGTTATTACTAAAAGACAACAAAAATATACCAACATCATTTTCTCACATCTAGAGTTTTATCCCTTGTGTACTTTACTTTGTTTTTTTATGAATATAACATGTCTACTATTATTGATTGGTTGTATGTTCTCACCCTCAAAAGTAGAAATATTTGTCTATGCATGGTTGACTAAAGAATGCAGGTCTATTTTTTTTAATAATTTAATCACTGTCCCTACTTGGTATTACACATCAAGGAGGTCTATTTTTTAATAATTGGATTGTTTCCCCCACCCTAAAAAGTTGACAACATTATGTAATCATGGGTGTTATATTTTGTAACAGCAAGAAGAAGTTAAAGTGAAAAGTGTTGGCAGAATTAGAAGTATAGAGATAAAAGCAAGGGTAAGAAATGCAAAAACTTCATACAAGTATGTTATCCCTAATGAATTTAATGTCACAAATAATGATGAAATAAAAAAGGATAGTATAACAAATTATAATGCAAGTCCACATTCAAATTTTATATATTGTACTTTTTTTGATGATGATAGTATTCATGATGATGTAAATTACATGGAAACATTAAATTCTAAAAGTAACAATTAAAAAAATAATATTGGAAAGTTATTGAATGAATAAACTAATAATGAATAAGATTATATGGAAACACCAAATCAATCAAATTTACCACTAAAAACACCTCCTCAGATTTTGAAAAGAAGACCCATGTATTTACTTAAAATTGATGAAAATATTTTGAAACCAATGCATAAAAAAATGTTTGAGTGCCACATGAGAAGAAAAGTTGAAAGAATTTGGGACTGGCACTTTGAAAAATTATACTAAACTCAAAGATATTGGTTATTTATTACCTTGATTAAAGTGCTTAATATGATACCTTTAATGAACATCCTAGGACTAAGAACATATAATATTGGTGGTGTAGACAACAAATTTGTTGAATTTATTCATAATGCATACCATCAAGTAGGTATGAAAAAATGTACCAAAGATGGTAATACCACCCAATTCATTCATACAACTTTTTGGGTAAGTTTTCAAACAAATAATAAATCATGGAATTATAAAAATAATTTGAGCAACATTAATTTCAATCAACATTATATTTGGTTAGATAACTACACATCACATTTAAAGAATGCAAAAATATTCTACTAGCTGAGGAGGATGTATGTGACCTTAGTGTAAAACATAATTGAAGATTCACTGAATAAAGACATGGAAAAATGAATAATTATGGTATAAGAGCATGTTCCAAAATAACCCTTAAAAGAGAGGTGTTGAAGTTTTAAGAGATCGTCGATTTCAAAAATTCCAAAAAAATAGTTGAATGGTGTAATGAAAATATGGGGCATGGTGCTCAATAAAAGTCCACTCTTCTCAAATATTTATGGATGATAGATGATAATAAATTGGTAATTTATGAACATTTTATGATAAAAACATGATCAAGAAAATTGATAGATTGTCATTTGGACCCATTAAGTGGGTCACGTAAACAATTCCTAAAATGAACAAATGCTAAGTAGAATGAATTAACTAAAAGAATTAAATTAAATTCTTAAGTAAAATTTCCATGTGAAATTAGTGAATATTAAGTTTTTTAAAATCAAACTCCAATAAAATTGAATTCATGATGATGTCATCATCCTTAAAGTCAAGGAATTGAAGATATATCTATTAAAGCCTTAAATTAAAAAATGGAGATCCATGTTTAATAAATGGGATCTTTATCCAACATATTAATTATTTGTTCCCTCCTTAGCTCTACTAATGTTAAACTAAACATAACCATATTTAAATATATCCTAACTGCACTTGGGTTAGGGTCAGTTTAAAATGATATAATTAGAAGTTTGAATGTCCTTATAAGGAGAGATTTTCTATGTAATTTTGTAATGTTCATATGCTAAAAGACAAATCATTCATGTAAGGTTAAAATGCAAAAATATTAATAGATAACTACATCTTTCCAAATATAAGACAAGTATTGCCAAGATGACAAAGATAAATTATGCAAGGAGCACCATTGTCAAGGACTCTTTCAACACATGACTGATCACATTCATCCATGGCCAACATGTAACTCTTGCTCTTAAGGAAGGTAAAGAATACTTGTTTTATCTTACATTATTGATTAATTGTATTGATCTCTTGATATTTGAGTGTCTAGGCTTGAGGTGTTATATTTATTAGTGTGTTCTTATTGTTTTTCATCATACTAACACTTTATTAACTCCCATCTTGGATTCCTATCTCTCATATGCAGTTATTAAAGATGAGGATAACTAGGATGGGACATACTACTAATTGTTTTGGTATGTAGACTAAAAATAGAAGTTGACTTCAATGATTACATATGGATAAAAAAATTAACCATCCCATTAGCTCTATGGTAGTTACTATAACTTGGATTCAATGTAGTCCTATCAAAAATTCAAATGTATGGTTATTTGAGGACTACAAACTACATAGGAAGATACTCCACTATTGAAATTTATTTCTTACAATAAATGTTGAGATGCACAAATATTAGGGTAGGTAGTTAAAAAGTACTCTATGAAATTTTAGTGAAGATGATCATGAAGAAATTATTACGACTATAAATAAGAGAGTTGATCATAGTGGTTCTGTATATTAAACTTCTAATGTATGTTGACTTCACAAATGCAAATGTGTTTAATTTGATCAAAATTTATTTATTTCTTGGGTAATACATATAAATTTAAATTTAACAACATATTAACATATATTATGTAGGTTAGTGGTTCCAAATTAGATTTTAGCTTCATATGGTTGGCACTATTAGTAGAGAATTTCATATTCTTCAAGTGAAGAAAAGCTTTTGATTCATGTAAATGATTGACTATTTTAGATTATCTAGGGAATTCTAATTTTGGGTCTAGAATAGGTGTTATGTATCCTAACTGGGCATAATAATATGCCAATAATATGGTAAAAGAGGTTAATCACTAATATAGATGTGGTGTAAATGATATTTTGTAGCCATAAGGCCCTAGATATAGAGATTTCCAATTAAGGATTACATCTAAAGAAATGTCATCTTGAGGTCAAAATGGCTATTTTGTCTCCTAATTTGACATACTCAAGTACCAATAATTTGATCCTAGTGTTTAATCTCCACCCTCAACATGGTGGTAACATTATTTTTTAGCCACGAGGCCCTAGAGATAGAGATCTCCAAATATGGCTTACATGTTGATAATATTTCTTATCAATGTTGCTCAAGGCCAAAAATATTACAAAAAAATGGTATCCACATGGGTTTTGAGTTAGTAGTGATGTGAAAGCTTGTAAATTAAACATACCGAGGTGTTATAAATGATGAAATTTGAAGTGAAGTTCCTAAAAAATGAAATGTTTATCGAATATAAAAAACATGTCTCCTAACAACATAAAAGTTGCAATTTAGGACTGATCAATGAATCATCTACCATGAGTTCATAAATTATTCAAGATCTAAAGTATTTTTTGGTTGAATATTTTTTCACCAGCTAACTGAGGGCAAAATAGGTGTTTCAACCATAACATAGGGAGATTTATCGGCCAAATGTGCAGGTCGACCACATAAAAAGGGGACAAATCTCTTCTCTTATCAAGGGGATGTTCCCTATAACTATAAGGTACTACACACACTATATATAAGCTGAAAATAACACTCAAGGGTAGGACAACACCATCCATCTCTCTTTTTTTTAGAGATGATGTTCACAAACAAAGGATAAATCCTATGTAATTACTGAAGGTACTTCTCTTCTTTTAGAAGTAATATTTAGTCAATAGCCAGATTCCTTCCTAGTAGTAATTATAACCATGAGAAGCCCATGAAAGCACAAAGTCTTTCATTGCTTCCCTCACTAAAACAGGGCGTAATAACACAGCATAATGAAGTGTAGCACAAAGTCTCCACCTCAACTACCAAAGACTGAAATATATGAAGGACAATGGGGGCACAAATTTTTCCCAAGATCCTTTACATAGAAATAGAAAACACACACTAAAGACAATTGTAACAACACAAAGTCTCCCACAATCAGCTTCACGACACCTTCCTGATTACTTCCACTAGTTCTGCTTGTTAAATTAAATGGACAAGATTCCTTCTAGGAAACAGACATAAGAACAATTTTTTAAATAACACAAGCTATTCCAACACAAAGTTTGAAAGTTCACTTGTTTTCTCATTCAAATAAAGAAATATGATTAACAATTTGAACTCATAGTCTCAGGAAATGCCTTTCAATTTAGGCAGAGTTTTGCTTCCATAACAAAGAGATCTCTTTTACATAAAATAAAAGATTACAATATATAGTAGCCAAGAAATACTTGGCACTTTGTTTCAAAAAATGGCCCATACTGCATTCAATGCCTTGAATACATTTTCAGTTTTGTCAAGGGGCCATGCTGGAATAGGGCATCAACCTTAAGTATGGTGTGTCAATTCATCTCAAATGTCTCCTCCAAAGTATGGGCCACTTGGTCCTCTTCCTAATATTTTCATATCTTTCCACTTCACCTTTACTGAATCAATAAAAATAGGCTACGTCCCTATGTGTCTGCGCTCTTTGATGTCCACTTGGTGGACTATTTCACCTATTAGAAATAACTCCTACATAGATATTTCTAATCTTTCTAGATCCTTCCATCTTGCCTTGTTGTATTTTGTCTCTTCCTCATGATCGGAGCTCTCAGGCTATCTTCTCACTTTTAGTTGGCTCTTTTGGCTCCTTTTTTGGCCGGTCACTGAGTTTGTTTTTAGGTCCATGCCATATTTGAAAAACAATAGATATTTTATTACCCTGAATTTGACATCCATGGGGACATCACTGGTCATTGGTCGCTTAAACCACGTTGAACCTCAAACCTTTGAACCATGAGAGTGCATCAGTTCAATGGTTCAGGTGGTCCTATCAACTCCTTAGTTCAATGGGTTCCTTAGTTCAATTAGTTCCTTAGTTCAATCAGTTGAACCATCTCTTCAAACTTGTCACTGGGATCTTCTGCTTTCTTCCTTCACTCGAAGCTTCCTTTTGAATTTTGAAATTTCTTGAACCTTTGAACCTTTGAACTTTGAACCATTTTGGTTCAAGGTTCAATGGTTCATTCTCTTTCTTTGAATCTTTTGGTCCTTTAAACTTTCTGGATCCTTTTCTTTTCTATTGAACACATTAAACCTTTGACCTTTGAACTCTTTTGGTTTAAGGTTGAATGGTTCATTCTTTGCTCTTTGAATCCTTTGTTCTTCTAAGTCTCTTAAACTTTATTGAACTCATTGAACCTTTCAACTTTGAACTCTTTTGGTTCAAGGTTCAACGGTTCAACAGTTCAATCTTTCTTCTTTGAAGTTTTCTTTCGTTTAAGTCCTTTAAAGCTATTTGAAAATTTCAAAGCGGTTGAACTTCTTTAAACTAGTTGAGTGTTTAACTCTTTTTTAACCTTTAAACTCGTTGAACCTTTGAACTTTGTTGAAGTGGGGTTCAATGGTTCAATGGTTCATTCCATTTGTTTGAGGCCTACCGATGGACCTTTTAGTTGAACCTCGACGTTGAACCAACCTTGAAATTGTGTCAGTGTTTGGAAGTTGTTCCTTTATGAGAGCCTACCTATTGAAGTTGTTGAACATATTGAACATGTGAGTCCCTTGATTACAAATTCTTGAATAATTGAAGAACTTGAGTGCTCAGAACATTTTTTGAGAAGGGAAGAGAGAATTTTGGCCTGCAGGACCAAAATAATTGATATGTTGTCCCAAAAAACAAGTGATGGATTTTGGGAACAAAAGTATTCAAGGTGAAACTATAATAATTTAACATTCATGTGATGGTTATGTTGTTTCATGGATAAGACTTATAGTTTATGTTTTCTACTTGTCCAAAATTTGTCTAAAAAAAAAAGTTTTGCCTTGTAGGGAAATGTCATGTTGAGGCTAAAATAGGTGTTTTATCTCCTAACCAGGCATAATATTATGTCAATAATGTGGTCCTATAGGTTAATCACTACCCTGACATGGTGGCAATGTCAATTTTCAGCCACAACGCCCTCATTAGAGATCTCCAACTATGATTTGCATCTTTCGTTTAGGTAAATGTCATATTCACCCCAAAGCATGTGTTCTATCCCATAAAAGAGAGTAATAATATTATTATAATGTGTTAATAGATATTAATCACCAGTGATTACATTGTGGTGATGCTAATTTTTTAGTCATAAGGCCCTAGAGATAGAGATCTTCAATAATGTCTTGCATCTTACATTTAGGGAAATGTCATCTTGAGGAAAAAATTAGTGATCTTTCTCCTAACCAGATGTACTTGATTGAAAATAATGTGTTACTATGTGTTATTCACCACCCAGAACATGTCATAGGTGAAATGTTTTAGGCATGAGGCCCCAAAGATAGATATCTCCAACCATGGCTTGTATCTTGACAACATTTCTTGTCAATGATGTTCGAGGATATATATATATTTTTAAAGGGTCTCCACATGGATTCTAAGTCCGTGGTAGTGGTAACACATGTAAATTTCACATACTAATGTGTTTGATGGGATGGATTTATAATAATAGGTTTTAGTTGCAAAAATGTCTATTAGAGGTAAAGAACTTATCTCTTAACTACATAAAAGTTACATTTTAGGACTGACCATTGAATCCTTTACCATGACTTTGATGATGATTTGAGATCTAAGGAATTAAATATGAAATTATATGCCTTATACATGCACATTAAAATTATTTTAGTTTAAGGATACAAATTAGGTTTTCTATTTGACACCTATCCATTGATTGCCTAAAAATAATAATTTTACTTTATAGGGAAATGTCATCTTGACACTAGAATGGTTTCTTTGTCTTATAATCTAGTGTAATAATAACACAATAATTTATTCCTATATGTTAATCACCACCTTAAACATGGTGTAATATTCCATTATCATCCATTACACCTCAAAGAGAGAGATATCTAAGTAGTAATTGTATTTTACATCTAGGGAAATGTCGTCTTGAGGTTGAAACAAGTGCTTCATATCCTAGCAAGGAGTAACAAAATGCCAATAATGAGGTATTAGAGTTTAATCACCAAAACCAATTTTTTTTATATTCCACTTTTTATCAACAATTCCTTGGATATAGATATCTCCAACTACAACTTGCATTTTCCATCTCAATCTGTATCCCTATGTATGACGATTAAAACCATTATTTTTGTATTTCTCTCAAGAAGTAAGCACATATGAAGTCATTAATATGTTAACTGAGATATAATAAACCTAAAGGGACACACAAACACACACACACACACACACACACACACACACACACACACACACACACACACACACACACACACACACACACACACACACACACACACACACACACACACACACACACACACACACACACACACACACACACACACACACACACACACACACACACACACATGCACACGCATTCATGTGCATGAATGCACATGCATGCCCACACACACATACACGCACGCATGCATGCACGCACACACACACACACACACACACACACACAGATTTAAATAATCTATGTTTCTTGAGCATATGTATTTGAGTAAGTTGAAGCAGGTGCATCAACTACGTAAATTCATGTATGTAAATAGTAGGTTCAATTTTGGCTATGCTTAGAGGTAATTTTGGATCAATTAAGAGAAATAATGAGTATGAAAAAAAATTATTGATAAAAATATATAAATATAATAATTCCAAGAACTTGTATGCATGATAATAAACTTCAATAATTCAAAGAAAGGAGAAGAATCTCTTAAGACAAAGTTTCATCAAAAACTATTATGACTTAATCTATACTCTAATAAATGAAATCATACTTTATTAAGTTTCTTATTTCAATACCAAATTTTAAATACTTTTTATTAATTTCTTATATTGTCTTGAATTAATATTTTTTCATATTTATTGTGTTATTGAAGTTGTAGGTCTAGAAAGGCAATAACAATAAAACAAAATTAGTCTTTTATCACATTTTAAGATTGATTAAGACATAATAGTAAGTGATAGAGATATATTATCATGTGAATACTCTCTCCCAAACCTGAATTATTTAATATAATATTAAAAATATAAATATTCATGGTATTCATACTTGCTATTTTGACACATTCCTAAAACCCATAAACTAAGGTCTAGAATACAAAAACATCCATAAATAAAAAAATTAACACTTAAAATAAGAATATAATTTGTATAATGGTAATATGTTTTTACTATTTTTAAATTATTTTAATTTCCATTATTTTCATATAACTCATTTTATTTTAATTTTTTTGATTGTAGGCATGTAGATTAGGCCTAAAACCCTATGCTTTCGATTCTCTCTAAATAGAACTAAAATGTAAGGATGAGAGAAACCTTTTAAATGAGTAAAATTATATTTTTATGGATATGATAAGAACTTATAACTAATAAATCATTTTGGTAATGGTGTTATAGTTGGTTTAAGACTATGCTTGAGTACTCTACAAACCTACAAAGAATAAGACTCTAGGTGCATCAACTATAACTATCCTAACTTGAAATATAAACATAAAATTCTTTTGAAACATCATAAAAAGGTTAAAATATATTTTCATTGAGTTTTTATAATAGTTTTATATTTTTTTGGAGGTATATATAGGAATATATAGTTAAAACTTAGTCTACAAACCTAAGTATAAGGTATAAAACCCTTGTTCTTCACCTTGTAGTAAATAACTAGTTTAATGAAAGAAGATAGTTTTTTATTTTGATTAGAAAACCTATTTTTGGAGGATATAATATTATAAAGTCAATTTTATTATTATTTTTATTGATATTATAAAATAATAAGGTGAAAATAAATAAAAACAATCCTAGAGAGAGAACCTTATTTTGTCATGTTGTGTTAGAAAAGATAACATAGTGAAGTGTGAATGTGTTTTGTTGGGTTATAATTTTTTTATGAGTATAATAAAAAATTGAAATAATAATAAAAATTCAGATTTATAAATTATAATAAATAAAAATGTCTACAATCTTAGTTTATGAACAAGACATTGAAGGTCTAAACCAGTGTGTGTTTAGTCGTTTTGCTAAGATTCATACAAAAATGAAAGCAAAGGTTATGTATATAGTTAGAGATAAATAATTAGAGTAAAATAATACATATAAGTCATAAATAATATTAATTATATAAAATATTATTTCAATATTAAATTCAATCACAAGACATGCCTATCCAAGATAAGACATACCTATAGTGAAGAAGACATAGTGAACCACCTTTTCTAGGTGAACAAACCATGGAAAAGTATTAAAACTTTGTATAAGGGTAAAATAATAAGTTTTTAAGTTTTGAAATGTTATTTTAAGGATTTATGTGACTCTTTATATTTCAATTTATGCCCTTTTCTTAGTCTATAGATTTGACAGTAAGGTCTATAAACCCCATAATTGTGTTTCCCTGAAAAAATAACACATAAAGAGATGTAAGATATAAGTAATGTAAGTATATAAAATTTATATAAATTGAAGGACTCTTTTAATTCATTAATTATAATTTTTTTCCAGTTAAATATTCTAAAACGTGATATACCTATTTGATAAGGTTTCATAAAGTCTATGTATCTCGTCTTTTTGTAATAGTCAATTATTAAGGAGGGTAGATCCCATTTATAGAGATAGAAAGCACCAAGAAGAGGAAAATAAGTATACTAAATAATTATTTGTATGAATTTGTAGTCTATAATTTATTTTAATATTAAACTTAAAAGAGGATGTAATCATGCTTAAGAACATGACAAGGGCATAGTTGAGTACAAGACATATTAGAACACATACATCACAATGTCTTATCCTTTTCATTCCTGACTATCTTTTTCTCAAACAACATATATAGTTTTTTGTGATTTTTCAACACCATATAAATTTTAAAGTAAATTTTCTATAAAAAAATAATTTTTTATATAGTTGTTTCAACTTCAAAAAATATATTCTTTGAGGGTAAGTGTACAAAGTTGGGGGACAAAAAGTGGCCTACCCATGGACATGATTTTTCTAAATTTCTGAAATATAAAATTCTATAGATAATTTGAGATATCTGCAGTCCAAATTTGAAGATGGTATAATAAAATTAAATGTGGAATTTCCAATCTAGTTTTGAAAACAATATTTTAAAAAAAAAAATGGGTAAGTATAACTAGTTTAAACATCTAAAATTTAAAGAGGAACTCCTATTTTTTTCTAGAAAACATAGTAGATGTAGGGCCAAGAGGCACACCATTTTTAGAGAATCATTTAATATTATTTTAAACCCTTGGGTAAAATTTAGATAATATCTTCTAGTTTGTGACATGTATTTTTTTATATTTTTTCAATGAACACTTTTTTTTATGAATTTTACAAGTAAATAGATCTTGAAAACCGACAAAAAAATGGATAGTCATCCATGTGGCATTCCTAACTATATAAAAAAAATGAAAATCAATCATTTTTTAAAAATGTGTGTATAATTAGGCCTAGTTTTTGACCATATAATTTTTTTTCACTTGGATAAATGAAATAAATTTTACACAAACATTTATAGGCATATATGTTTATGGCATGTAGTGGCCTAAAATAGGTATAGTTAGAAATTAGTATAGTTTGAAACCTTAAATTGGCCAAAAAAATATAAAAACTATATTTTTGGAAAGATGAGGGCATGCTCATAATGGTGGTATTATGTTTTTGAATTTTTATGTTGAAACTCTTAGGGTATTTGGCAATCAAAGTTGAATTTTTTTATTTTTTAATCATAACTCTCAAAAATTGACTATACATTAATAGTTCAAGCCTTTGGATTGGGAATCCAAGCCATTTTTAAGATAGAAGGCATAGGAATTGAATTAAAATTCAAATATAAAAATCATGTTAGTGAATAATGTGATCATTTTAATGGATAACATGATCATGTTATTTTAAAATTAATAACATGACAACATTATTTTTGTTTTACATATTAAAGCAAAAAACATATAGATGGAGTGAATGTTGGTTAACAGGTAACATGATCATGTTATTAATAAGGTAATCACATTATTTATAACATGATTATGTTCTTGTTATTTTGTACATAAAATCATGTGGGAGTTGCACATGAAGGCAAGTTAGACTAGAATATTTTATTTACTACTCTAAATGTTAATTATAACAAGTGTAACATTATAAATGTAGCTTTATACTTAATTATTTTAGTAAATATAATAAATTAGGTTCATTGAGCATCTAATAGATTTGGTTTAATATCTACTTGCCTTATGACGTGAAAAATAGTTTTTCAAAATCTAATCTGGTTAGTAATTAGGCATTTTTAGGGTCCAAGTATTAAACCTAGGGATTTTAGAACATAATTTTTGCAATTGATATACATTTTTGGTAAACATATAGTCATTTTAAAGGTTTTTGTACCTTTTGGATTGATTTATAGAATTTTTAGGAGTCTTAGATTTGTCAAAATTGAATATTTTATACCACTCACTTTGAAATTAATGCAAATTGGTGTGACTAGAATAACATAGGTCACATTGATGACCTGCACACATCAAACAACTAGTTTGTCTTAATTTCACTTGTTTATCATCCCTCCCTCATCCTTGATCAATTCTTACTCATGCCTCATCACCATTAATCAGTACCTCATCATTATTCATTGTCTCTAATCACACTCTCATTGACCCTCGCTATCCCTAGTCATCTCTAATCACTACCTAATCAACCTAATTTCTCCCTCATTGACCCTCACTATCCCTCATCATCACTAATAACTCATTCCTCATCAATAACCATACATAATAACTCTTTACTCATTCCTCATCACTCTTAATTGATTCCTCATCCCTATTTACTCACTCCTCATCACTAATCACTCACTCATTGACATTAATTATCTCTCGTCATCTCTAATCACTCTGGATTATCATCCTTAATCACTCCTTTATTGATTATCCCCATCCCTCATCATACTTAATCACTACCTCCTCATGCTTCATAATACCTAATCAATCTTTATTCATCCTTCATCATCACTAATCACTCCCTCATTTACCCTCACCATCCCTCACCATCCCTCACATCCCTAATAGCTCCCTCATCATATAACATAGGTATATAATATAAATATATCTTTGATTATAATCATGTGTTTTTTAATCTATTATAATATAAATTAACTCTTTTCTAGGGCTTGCATTGTCCATACCAATTTGTGATAGTTTATTTTATTACTGAATGAATTGGATGATCTTCAAAATTTATACTGAAGTAACATAAATACTAACACAAAATAGAGTCTAAATGTTAGTTCATCAAATTATCTTTATTCTAAATTTGACTAGATGAAACCTTATTCAGTTCCACCTTTGGTAGTTTAGTTCAAAACATAAAAATTAAACATAAATATCTTATATAATTTTATAAATCTAAGAGGATTTAAATCAGATGCAAAGTTATTTAGTGTTTCCCATTCCTATATGACTTGAATATTGGTCAGGTTAACATAGGCACTCCTTGTGTCTGTAATGTGTCCCAAATGATTGATATCTTGTATGAAAAATGAACATTTATTCATGTTATCATAGAAATATGTTTTTTCAAAATTTGAAACACTAGTTTAGCATGGTGTAGATGTTCATCTCATGTTTTCCAAAGATTAAGATGTCATCAAGGTAGATTAAAAAAATGACATAGGTAAAGGGCTTGAGGATGTTATTCAACATCTTGAAATGAATGAATTCATTATATGAGTTAACCTAAAAGGCAAAATCAACTAGTCAGTCAATCATTTCTTTATTTTTAAGACTATTTTCTAAATGTCTAGAGGTTTAACATGAAAATGATGATACCAAAAATTGAGATAAATTTTGGAAAAGAGTTCTACACCATGGATATGGTAAAAAAATGACTTAATATTTTAGTGAGGATAATAGTTATTCACTTTAATCTTGTTAATATTTCTTTAATTGATTCATATCTTTGTCAAAAACACAATTTGGCTTCTTCAAGGCAATAATTTGGGCATAAGGTATCCATTATCTATGATTTCATAGATCTACCACTTGAGTTATTAATTCTCTACAAATGATATATTTTATAAAGAGGTTTGAGGTAGAGTAGGTTAACGTATAAAATCAATAGAATTTTTTAGTGTATGGTATATAGGAACTTATTTAGGTGACTGAAAGATATCCTTGTATTCATGTAGTTTATGGTTTAATTATTTTATATTTATTATTGTTGGATAAACCACACTATGATTTGATGACATAATGATGTTATCACATTTAATTATTACCATCAAGATTATACTTCTTACTAGAACTAACAAGATTCTTTCACTTCATGGTGCTAATGACTGAATTCTTATGAACTAACTATGATATATGGTATTTCAGATCATGATAATCTATCACAACATTTCATGGATTTACTTCATAGACTACATGTCAATGGTAAATATATGGTTAAATAATTGTGAAACATCACACACCTCTAATGGTAATATGTAACAAAGGATTGCATCTTTAAAATTTTTGATTTTGTACACCAAGTTACGCTACTAGGTGATCTATTTCTCAAGGTCTACACTAGACCATACACTAACTTATGGTTATGGATGATGTATAAATTTCAATTTTAGTTTTGGAAAATATTCTTTAGGATAAATTAAATTATTATAAATTTAATTGGAAATGATGAAGTGTATTGGCTTACCATTGATCTACATTTATTAATGAAATAATATTTTTAATTCATATAATTTCTTATTGGTGTAAGTAGAGATATTTTTAGTATTGACCATATCACTAGGTTCATAATCTATTATCTAATTACCCTTTTATAGTGCTATATAACTTGTACCCACTTCTTGAGATGTGTAAGTAGAGAGATCATAGTGTGACACTCTTCATTATATTGAATATTGAAGTTATGAATTAAGCACCACTTTCCAATTTTGGACTACTTGTTCTAATCATTTTAAAATTATTTTCCACTCTCTAGTATGATGACTCAATAAATAGACATAAAAATAGGACTTCAATGTAATTATTCAGATCATAAAATTTCATCATATGGAAATCAATTTATTGGTTTTAGGAAATCACATATCTTAGTGATCCTCAAGTATTTACAACCCATTTTTGGTGTTATGGTGGTTTTACTTGCTTCTATTTTTTGGCAGTTTTTTAATTATGAATTACATTATTTATAATACGCCCATATTTTTTCATAGGTATTAAATATTTATGTTTTAAATTTTCCTCCACAATAATTTTCATCACCATGTCTTATTTTATGCTAACACTCAACTCTCCACTTTTATCTCCTATATTTTTAAACCCCACCAAAATACCACCATCAAGGTATTAGATGGAGTGATTAAGGATGAGGAAGATTATGATAAATTGAGTAGAGATGATGAGGGATTCAATAAATATGATGAGGGGTAACGAGGGTTAATGAGGGAGTGATAAGGGAGGACAAGAGTGTGATTAGGGATAATGAGGGATGGTGAGGATTAATGATAGAGTGATTAGGGGTGACGAAGGATGAGGAATGAGTGATTAGAGATGATGAGGTATGATAAAGTAGTTATTAGGCATGATAAGGGATGGTAAGGGTTAATGAGGGAGTGATTACAGATGATGAGGGAGTTATTATAAATTAAGAGGAATGGTGAGGGTCAATAAGGGAGTGATTAGGGAAGGTGAGAGCAAATGAGGGAGTGAGTAGGGATGATGAGGTATGGTAGGAGCCAATGAGTGAGTGATTATGGATGATGAGGGAGTGATTAAATATGATGGGGGATGGTGAGGGTCAATGAGGGAGTGATGAAGGATGATGAGGGATGAAGAGTGAGTGATTAAGCATGATGAGGGATAGTGAGGGTCAATAAGGGAGTAATCAAGGATGATAAGGGAGTGATTAGAGATGAATAAGTATAATGAGGGTTAATGAGAAAGTGATTAGAGATAATTATGAGATAGTGATTAGGGGTTAAGAGGCATGAGTAGGAAGTGATCAGGAAGGAAGGAGGGATGACGAACAAGTGAAATTAACATAAATTGGTTGTTTGATTTGTGCAATTAATCAATGTGACCTATGCCACTCCAATCACACCAATTTGTGTCAATTTCATAGTGAGTGGTTTCAAAACATCAATTTTGACAAACCTAAGACTCCTAAAAATGAAAAGAATTAATTTAAAAGGCATAAAAACCAAAAAATGACTATATATTTACCAAAAATGGACATAAATTACAAAAATTATGCCTTTAAATCCTTAGGTTTAATACTTAAACCCTAAGAATGCCTAAGTGCTGACCATATTAGATTTTTAAAAACTATTTTCCACATCATAAGGCATGTAACTATGAGACCAACTCTATCAGATGCTAATTGACCCTAATATCTTATATTTAGTAAAATAAATTTAAAGTATACATTTATTATACTTAACATTTATATTATTAAATATAATCTTCTATCCAAAGTTTCCTTCATGTGCAACTCCACCATTCTTTTATCTAAAAATAATAGGAATGTATTCTCTTTATCAATAGCATGATCACATTATCAATAATGAAATCACATTATTTATAAGGTGATCACATCATTTGTTAACCGACATTTTCTCTATCCACATATTCATTGATTTAATGTAGAAAATAATAGTAATACGATTGCATTACTATTTTAACAATAACACCATCATGTTATATATTAACATGATTTCCTTATACATTAATGTTATCATGTTATGGATCGGTAATAACTGAGCCATAATTTAAATATTGTGATCATGTTAATTAAATATTTTTATTTCACTAATAAAATAACATAACCATGTTATTTATTAATGTGATCACGTTACCTAAAATATCCAAAACATTATCCCCAACTTTGTGCACTTAACCATGATCACTTACCACATATTTCTTAATAATTTTTTAATGTAATTATACTTAAATTTCCCTTACATTTCAACAAAATTCAATGGAATGAAAGCTATATTTTTAATGCTCAACAAAATTTTAAGGCATACAATAATGTTAACACATAATAGAATATGTAATAAATTACAACAAAAAATATAAAAGGTGAAATCCACAATAATATTTCAAAATTGAAATTTTGAAAAATATATGTATATAATACCCATAGAATCCATATAAAGGCATAAAAAATGTGAACACAATACAATATCTTGTGTCAATGCCTTATAGGGATACAATGCCAAACAACTATACGTCAAGCCATACAACCATACAAAAAAATGTCATTAGACATTATTGTAATCATCAAAATGTATAAATATCTTTGTCTTGAGTGGATAAACCTCTCTATTGGATGCCTTGGTCATAACTAGAGGTTTTAGACCTCGATGACTATGAGTCATATTTCACTCAAAAATCGAATGTATATCCAATTATTCATATGCAAATATTGTCAAAAAATTTGCATATACTATAACAAGATACTTAAAAAATCAAGATGTTATGATTTTAAAATGATGCACAAATTATTCTAAGGTGAACTTACTACATGTTGGTGGTCATAGTCAGTTTGGGATTGGTGCTCGATAGGTTCAATGATAGGCTCACATTGACAAACATGAATTAGGAATAGATCAACAATAGGAGTCAATAATGTGCTCATGATAATGAAAGGGCTAGGTCAATGTAAAGACACACACACACACACACAAGAATAAAATTAAAAATTAGCTCAAAAAAATTTAAGCCAATGGAATATATCATTGAAATATAATATAAAAATTTATAAATTAAACTATCAACTATATCATGTCACACCTGTTAATATTTTAACAAGACCATAAGACATCATTGAAGAAGTTTGTGTAGATAATTATTTCATGCATCATCTATTTGCACAAGTACGGAGGACAATTAAAAAACACACACCCATATTAACACTTAAATATTTTAATAAATATCATGTACCTCATTGATATATTGTGAAGATGAAAATGTAGTAGTAACATCTAGATTTTTTTCCTCCTGAGAAGATGGAAGATAGTCTAGCGTGTTCATCAATTGATAAAAAAATATCAGTATTTGTAACTTTAGCATATATATACAACAACATACATGTATAATGAACCATGAAATTAATTAATCCTAAAAATTCACCTATGTATAGTTATATATAGGCATATAAAATAGGTGTTCATGTGGCATCCAAAATCCTACTATAACATAAAAAATAATAATATACACTATTGATATCTCTAGATGAAAAATAATTATTACCTTTTAAATTGTACAATTATTTGAAATTTAATGAGTCTAACCATTTTTTACAACTAGTAAAATATTATAGATAACTAAGAAGTTGTATCCAATGTGTCAAAATCATATATGCCCACAAAAATACCACCATGAGTGGGATTTTTTGATATCCTCCTCTTCTTCCTCAAGTCCAATCCATATAACACCACATGATCTGTAATAGTGAGCTTGTCAAGTATCAACTCTAGATGAAGCCTTCCCATGTCCATCTTGGATAGCATGAGTATGAGAAACCTATATTGTATGCTAAAAAAAGGTTTCATTAATGAGCTTAATCACATGAAAAATATCAATCTCTACATTATCCTTGACTATAACGTGTAGGGTCTCATGAAGATCTGGTTTGTTGATACATACTCTCTTAGGTTGATTAGGTAAATGATGTGCCCCTAGCCTATTCTATGAAAAGGATTTTCCTCTACCTTTAAACTTCAATAAATGAAAATAATTTATAACTTCATTCAATAGAAACTCACAATACAAATTTAACGAAAAATACATTGGGATCTCATTATTGTTGCAAGGTAGGTGAGCAAAGATTATCCACTATTAGTACAAAAAATTCTATATGATCATTTCATGAATGCAATAGTGGATTGTAATCCATTTGGCCATTAGATGAAGTGGTGTACTAGTTCTCCCATCATTGAATAGGGCAAAATTTTGAGCTTTAGTTATGTGTTTATCTCTCATAATGGTTTCAAAAAATTCTATTGAATAGTATGCCCTACATCTATTTAGTTACTCAACTCACATATCAATTTGACTTGTTAATGAGTTAATTTCACATAATAATGTAAATAATGTGTTTTCCATAAGAATAAATTGGGGGTTATTATCATGGGGTTCCCTCATTATCCTAATCATATTCTCAATTTTAATCTTATTTTCAATGATATGGGATACTAAATCCTATTGACTACCTTGGGGGCATTGAAGAAAAATATGAAGTCTAGGAGGGATTTCAGGTGAGGAGAGATAGGAAGGTTAGGTTTTTTTTCATTTTCAATTAGAACATTAGCCTCTACATGTGCTTAAAAATAAAATAAATAATTTATGAAAGATTCAACAAAATTAACCAATTTTATTTTGAAATGCACTAAAACATGTTTACATACATATGTTTTGGCATGCCATTGTCAAACTCAAGTTTTTGGAGTGTTTTTTACTTTCCCTAGTCGCATTCCTAGCCCTATATTTCATTTTATTTTCTCTTAGTTATGGTGTATATTGATACCAAATGAATGGCATCGATGCTTTATCTTTGATTGTAAAGAAACAAAAGTTCATATGTGATTATATTTATATATAAACACATACATGGTTTTAATGCATTAAACTGTCTATGTAATTTAAGCTCAGTGATCACTGAGGCTATGTCATAGAACTACATACACACTTTTCAAAATTCATATTTGGAACAATTTTTTATGCTTTAAACATGATATTTTGTTCTCTTTTTTGTCCCCCCATCTCCATGAATTTACCCAAGCACTCATAATTTACATTTTGTTACATAAAAATGATTGTTTCTAGTATTGACATGGAAAATACAGTTGATGTGACTAGTCTCATTATATATATGATTCTTTCTTTCTTTACTAAATGATAAGATAAAACTTGCTTGCTTTTAGTGTGTGGTCCTTGGCCACTTGTGTAAAACATATAGATGTATTTTTTTATGAATTTTATTCTAATTCAAGTTATGTTTGGCCCTTGGCCTTTTATTTCTATGTAACTTTCACACTTCCCTTATATGTGTCCTTTGGGACTTTTATGTGACATTATATGTAAATTTTGGGACACCGTATGACATTATTTATATGTTCATTAATTGTTACTTAGGTGCAATGATTTATATTATGCATTAATTATATTATTTAATATTATTTGATTCCATGATACATATCATGCACATATTAGTTATGTACATCAACCTTATATCTATCTAACACATGTTTTCAAATACAATTCAATGTTATATTCAATACTATAATTGAATTTTTTAATGCATTACTACATGATTATATATTTCAAATATGATTTTTTTTCATAAGTGACATGCAGGCTTCATTTGAAAATGGGGAAATCACAATGGGCTTGTCTTCAAAATTCAATCCTTATTAGCAACAAGTTTTATATTTATGACAATATATAGTTTTCAGATTACATATGATTCATAATTTGTAGATTATGGGGACATGTGATATGTATGTGCACTAATTCCTATAGTTAATTCAAGACATATTCACATATAATTAATGCATATACATGGGCATGTGAAAAATAATCATAATTTATGAATTTAAAAAGATACAAAGTTCAAATAACTTTCAATATCAATTATTATAGTATATAGGGCATGATATTCATTCATGTTCATGTTACTAAATGGAAATTTCAAATCTCTCAAAATTCAAAAACATCAAAGTTCCAAAGTTTCAATTGGAATCTAGATTTATCTACAACGATGTGATTCATCATCATGTTTCAAGTGGGAGATAGTAAAGTCTAGTGACTCCTAATTTCTATGGTTGAATATTTTCTATGTAGTAATTAATGTTTGGTGGTTTTAAACTTTATTTAGTTTGAAATTATTGAGCCACATTTTGTGGTTCCACCCTTCAATTTCTTTATAGATTAATCTACACACTCAAATGAGAATTGTATCATACAATATATAAAAATCAATGTCTTTCATTGGTTTGTTAATTTTCAATTCAATCTCTCTTTAGTAAACATAGGTTTCAACACTTCTCCAAACGACTCAACAAAGGGGCATGCACACTTATCCCATTTCAAGTTATATGGAAATTATATTTTATACACTTTTAGGTGTATACATTCCTTTCTCTCTTTTAATAGTTCAATTTACAAGTTTAGTATTTTCAATTATTAAATATAGACAATGACTATTTTTAGTGTCATTATTTTAGGTTTTCACATAAAGGTATTTCACAAAATCAAGTCTCACATTAAAATATAAAATAGGCATACATGCTTAGATTTGCATCTACTTTAATCTAGTAATTACACTTCATTACATCACTAAAATAATGTGGAGGTGAATGTAGATAGTCAATTTTAAGTATATAATGATTGATAATGTTTAATATTGAGATCCTTACCCTACTTGGTCTATTTACTATTTCATTAACTTGAAATCTTTACTAGAGCATTTATTATTCCAAAAATTGTCATACAATTACTTCAAACATCATTTATACATCCTTATTTGGTTAAATATTGATGCAAAAATAATTATATAAGTCAATGTACTTTTGAAATAAGACCATGCTAGGTTGGACAGGGCCACACTATGGCCTTTTCCACTAGTGTGGCCTTTCCCTCATACCCTAATAGTAAATTGTTAAATTTCAGGTGTTACATTTTACCCCTCTTCCACTATTGTCAAGGTAAGTTATCATGAAAGTTAGAAATATTATTATATATAATCACATAAAGGATTATCCTAAATCATTTATCAATCACTTGGAAATAATATTACACTAAGCAAAAGAGCACTATTCTTTCCTATTATAACGATAAATCATTACAGAAGTCATGCACAAATTCTAAACTTATGTAATTTTAGGTCAATGTCACTCATTTTGAAGCATATAAATAGACATATATATTTACATCCATATAGTAAAGTCAAGGTTCACACCCTCACTCTATGAGGGAGAAATACATTAACAAGAGGCCATTTTGGGCTATGTAGGTATAAATCATATTACAGAGGGTTTTTTTAGGCTTGTTTTCCATTCCCCTAACCCTATACCACCATGTTTACATTTTATATCTATTAAATTTGTTATGTAGGAGCTAAGGTTTTATATTTTGTAATACTTCCACATAAATAATTGGCACACATAGTCAAATAATAAACCCTCATAGATAGATGCACACACTCAAATAAAAAAACTAGTCACATAATCAACTAAGACATGGCCATAGTTAATAGATAAGGTCAAAATGTGGCCTTATACTGCTAATGTGATCTTGGTTTATCATAGTTTAAATTTTATTTATAGGTGAAACATAGTTATGAGGTTTTCTCATTAAATTTTCAATACCAAAAGATTTTACATTCAATATAAAATGTATTTGATCTAGGTGTGCATATCTATTAGTTTATTTACTATTTTTAGACTTATTTTCAATTCTGTAAATTATTTATTTTACATTCAAATTTATATATTTTTATAATTATATCTAAATTTTAAATAGTTTATTTTTTCTTAGCATTTCATTGTTAAATAAAATATAACATTAAGCAACACCCAAATCCCATGGTAAAATGACATTAGGAAACCAATTAAATTAGAGTATGTGGTAGTAGAAAAGGATTAGCCAGCTTGTCACTTTATCCATAACTAAAAGGCATATCTATTTTATTATGCACTAGATTCCACATGTCATTATTATTTATTTCTTCCTCATCATGCTTAAAATATTGTTTAGGAACGTAAAGAATAGGAACCAACAAAGTAAAATTAATTTTATGTTGACTTGCCCATCCACCAGTGTCTTATAATGCATGAAACAACCACCTTGCATAGTGACTTAATTGGGTAAAATATATCATGACTAAGACACATGACTTATCCATCCATTCTTATATGCATTCTTACCATGTGATCCATAACCAAAACCCTAGAAGGGATAATGCTTGGGGGAATAATATGAAATAACCTAGGTAATGACACACAAATTATATCCCAATGGTAATAACTATATAAAGAAATTTCAACCTCCAAATGGATTGTCTTACTTGAAATTCTATACAAAACATTACGTTTTAAATAACTTTAACTTTATTGGTAACATAAAAAACACTATGAATAAATAAATAAATAAAAATGACATTATTCGTTTTTCATAGCTGAAACATAATTTTATAATATAAAACCATAAAATTTAGTTGTAATGTGTATGTAACATAGCCAAATACCCCTAGAACACCATTTATAGGGAGAATTTCTATATGAAATGGTCAAAAATCATGTATAATCATTTTTAAACTAATAGAGCATGCTTGAAAAGATAAAATAAATGCTTGAGAGACTTAGGTTGTTGAAAAGAGAGGCACAAAGGTCTAGAAACACCTAAGTGAACATGCATATTTACAATATGGGAATCTTGATCAATACTACACCTAAAAAATGATCCTTCTAGGATCAATGATGTCTTTTAGAATCCTAGAAAACATTTAGCCCCAAGTATATGAAAAAGACTTGAGCTTTTAGTGAGACTTCAACATATCAACTTGTATATTATAATGAGTGAGTAATTCAAAACCAATTCAATGTTTACTCTATTTGAAATGGGTCTCAACTAGACACTATTTTAACCACCTCAAAAGTAATTGAATTATAAATTTATGGAGATGCTTGTCTAAAATAAAAGTTAATATCTTAATGATTGATGGAAGGTAATTCGTATTATTTTTAAAATAATAAAATAAGTCAAGCCTATGGATCTAATTTATGTAATTTTTGGAAAAAAAACAATAATAACCCTCATACCCCTTTTTTGACAAGCTGAGAATTTCAAATCAAAGGTCCATGGTAAAAAAAACACCATAGTATGAAATAACTAGAGATCAACGTAGGGAAATAAATAAATTCCATGATATCCCATATATAAATCCACCATCTCATATTATATTTGGTTTAATAAACTCTGATTCTTTCCATATGCATTCAACAAATATGCTTTCCATAATTTTGACTAACATAGGAATGATTATAAGTGAATGTAGACCTAGACTCCATGTTCTTCATCCGTAATAATTTCATTAGATATTGTTATGAAACATTAATCTTAACTATTTTATTTTTTAGTAGGGGATATTAGGTAAAAACTTTGGCACATATGCCTTGTATATCATCCCATGAGATATTTGTAATCATACCACATAAATGGGAAAACGTAGTTGTATTTAGTTGACTTAGTTGAAGTATAGAGCATATCGAGGAGAAAATGATATCTGTCAAATATTTTTATATTGAGTATTCTTATAAGGATCTTCCTCCATAAAATTTGTAATTTAATACTTTTTAATATGACTTTATGGTCTTAAAATAAAATGAACTTTTCAATTTATTGGGGCACATAATATAACTTTACATTGTTTGGATTTTTTTTAGTAGGAAGTGTATTATCATTTAGTATTAGAGATATTTCCAATATTATTTCTTGATAATAGTAAAATTGATTAAATGTAATAATATGACCATCAAATATATTATCTCACCTCACTCTATCAGTATCTTGGTGAATCGAAAGTGGTAATAGAAGTAGGTGCACCAAGCATTTTTTCCATTTTCTCTCTTTTTTTATTATTAGTTCTTTTTATTTAAGATACAAATCCTATCTCAATAATTTTTAAATATCATCATATACATAATTTCTAGATAAACAAGCATAAGTTAGTGTGAAAATAGCTTGGATAAAATTCATCATCAAAATATTTGAGATAACATCTATATACATCCTTGAGATTCCATGTAAACTTATAGTATACTAAAAGCTATCATAGATTTTTTTCGTAGTACCTTATGATAGACAATATCCAACCACCTATAACCTTTGGTTCATAAATAATTAGTTATCCCCATGAAGCTATTCACATTATACATCAAAGGCTAAATAATAGTGAATGGGATAATTTAATCTTCTATAATTATTGTTATAAAAATTGGTTAATGATATTTAAAAATGATATCAATACAAGAAAAACCCCACTTATTAGATAAATTCTATATCAAACTCTATTCATTTAAATCTTGGTTGTGATACTTTTGAATATCCTTAAACAGGGATAAATCTAAAACTAGCATGATTTTCTCAACTATAGTTATAGAAGATAGAGGGTTCATAAATTTATAGGTTACCTCTTATAAATAATGGAAAATACATTTATTCAAAGAAAATTTCATCCCATAAGACAATTATTATAAAAATGTATTTTTTTCATCATTAAGATCCTTTTGTCATTTTGATCATCTCATACAGTTGATTTATTTATATATAAATCTTGTAAAAATATTGGTATACCATAATATCATATCAATGGTAGATGAACATTGTTTACAGGACCTATAAAATATTATGGCCAAATTCACCATCCTGAAAAAAACTTGGAATCTAGAATAACTGGATTTAACAACAATAATTTTATGTTATGCACTAAATTTTTCAAAATGCTCATAAATTAGAAAAATGTGGAGTTGATCACAACTCTTCCAAACATATATTATGTTTAAGAAGAATGAGAAAATGTAAATCCAAAATAGATTTCCGAAAATTTGATGGAGAGGATCCCATAAGATAGTTATACAAAGTAGAACAATACTTCTTATTTCACCTCACCCTTATTTTTGGGTATGTCAAACATATCCTCATTTCACTTAGAGAAGGAAGTCATACAATGGTACTAATTATATGAAAATATTCATAGAGATCCATCATAGGTGTAATTAAAAAAAATAAAACCTACTTGTTCAATTTGTCTTGTTGAGTATGTTGTTTAACAACAACCCCCATATCTTATATCCATATTAGTGATAAATTTGAAATGTTAAAATCCAAGGATATGATGGCAGCCTTTATGATGGTTAATATTATAAAATAAAAATATAATGCTTAGTGTCATACCTATAAAAAAATTTAATTATAAAAATTTATTGATTTTGATAAGTGTATGGAGTTGTAGGACAATTCCATGAACATTTTAGGTAACACGATCACGTTAATAAATAATATGATTGTGTTATTTAATTAACATGATATTTTTATTTAAATTATGGCTTAGTAATTACCAAACCATAATGTGATCACATTAATAGATAAAATGATCACGTTATTATAAAAACAATAACATAATCATGTTATTGTTATGTTTCAAATTAAAAAAATCAACATGTAGATAGAGTGAACGTTGGTTAATAGGTAACACAATCTCATTATTGATAACATGATCATGTTATCGACTGCGTTATGGATAACACAACCATGTTCCTACTATTTTTCACATAAAAGTATGTGGGATTTGCACATTAAGGCAACTTTGTCCAGAAGCTTATATGTACTAATCTAAATGTTAAGTATAAGAAAATAAATGTAACAATAATTATAATTTAAATTCATTTTATTAAATATAATAAACTATGGTCACTCAACATCTAATAGATTTTGTCTCATAGTTGTATGACTTATGATGGGGAAAATATTTTTCAAAATCCAATCTGGTTAGTACTTAGGCATTTTCAGGGTATAAGTATTAAACCTAAGGATTTAAAGACATAATTTTTGTAATTTATGTCTATTTTTAGTAAACATATAGTCATTTTATACATTTTTGTGCCTTCTGGATTGATTCTTGGCATTTTTAGGAGCCTTAGATTTTTAAAATTTGACTTTTGTAAACAAATAACATTGAAATTAATGCAACATGGTGTGATTGGGGTAACATAGATCACATTGATGACCCACACATATCAAATGACCACTTTGTGTTAATATCAATTATTCATAATCTCTCCTTCATCCTTGATCACTTCCTAATCCTACCTCATCACCCATAATCACTCTCTCATCATTATTCACTTTCCCTAATGACTCTCTGATTGAGCCTCATTGTCAGGCTAGATGCAAAATCTTAGAGAAAAAGGGCTATGTTAAAATTATGATGAAATGTGCACTAAAGGTCACGTATGTGTGGATCAAAATTTATAATTATTAGACATTTAATTAAATATTGAGTCAAATGAATGGGATAATATAGAAGATCCGCTAAAAAATAAATGAAAGGAATCAAAATTATAATGAATTCTTCACCTAAAACATTTTTACGTGAGTTAGTATAAGTTACAACACCTCAAATAATGAAGATAATGGATAAACTCACATCATCTTTGACCCATTTAGTAAATAGTTAATCTTGATATTCTTTGATGGAAACCTTATATACAAGAAGACATGAGAATATCATCTGGTTCACTTTGACAAGACCCTCTAGATTCACTCAGAAAAAATTATGTGCCAAAGTCTCAAAGTTATCATTTGGGAAAAATAACTTGAGTATCTCAGGCACATCATCTTAGTAGTATAAATTAAAGTGGATTTAAAAAAATGGAGGTTATTATTTTTTTCCCTAAAACTAAATCCCTTAAAAGCTTTTAATTATTTCTAGGTTTAACTGCATAATATTGTAAACTATCTATCAAAATATATGTAAAAATTTCATATACCTTAACAACAAAAATTAAAAATTATGTTTTCCATTAATTAGATGTGACATAAAAGGATTTTTAATTCATAATTCAGGGCATGTATGTTATTCAATTTCTTTCCATGCCAAATTTATCCAAGCCGTATAACATTGAGAGTGATCCCTTCAGAATTTGAAATGGATCAGTATTTATGCATGATGTAGTACCCTTAGGATTTACTAGTAAGTCCATTTTTGGAAATAACTTTATAATATCTACTTATGAATCAGAGAAGTTAGTTATTTTCCATGTAGTGACCCAAACACAACAATATCTTTTATGGAGGCATTTCTGCATAAAAATGCATCATTAAAGATTCATATAATTAGTTAAATAATGATTCTATTTCTCAAAAAAAATAGAATCTTAATAATTTGTTAGGCCGTTAGTAATAAATTATTTACAAGAACGTCTACTAAAATGTCATAGTAGATGTTGGATCAAAAAAATATGAGAAATATGACACTATGTGTGCACTCTAATTATTATCGAGTTTGATGCCAATGTTTGCACTTGATTTTTTATGTTATAATAGGTTTTATTAGTTTATAATATATTTTTTAATTTAGTTATATCAAGTATTAATTATTTTTTAAATTTTGGATGTTTTTTAGGAACTTCTTAAAAAATAGCTATAAATACCAATTAGAATTTTATTCACTAAATGTTTACTTAACTAAGCTCAAATAATTATCCATTCAAACCAAAGAGGTGGGGTAAATTTTAAATAGTCGAGTTACCAAAATTTAATATTATTTTATTAAATTTAATATTATTTTATTAAATTTAATATTTTATAAGGATTTTGGATGCATAGCTTGTCTACTATACATGATTTCCTTGTTAAAAAATGCATCTTACATACTGGCCTTATCTCTTCAATGTATCCTACTTGTTTTCAACAATCAAATTTAAGTTATGTTGAATACATTTTTAGAATAATGTTTTTATTTTACATAGTGATCAAGTATATTTATTAACTTATCTATAGTTTTATGAATTTTCTTGTCATATAAGTTTCATGTATCTTTTTTATTTTAGCTTTATTTATTAATACATTATTATCCATAATGGAGTGTGGCCTAATGGTTACTATTGATAAACCTTTTTTCATGTGTAAATATATGATTTTTTAAAATAATTTAATAAGTACCACTATCAAACATATTATTTTTTTTTTTATGTTATTCAATACATTTTTGGTCAACTATCTCACTTACAACACAATTAATTATTTTGGCATAATTTGTTAGATACATAAATTCAATTTTAGATTAAATCAAATTTGATTTTCACTCCCTCCATAAATCACAACATTCATTTGGTATCATTAAATTTTTTAAAGAAAGGTTCATAAAGGTTCTAATTCACCATTAATAGAATCATAGTTTCTATGAATTTTACTTCTATGAATATTCATGTATTAAAAGTTGACAACATTAAATATTGGAGAGATCAGTTTAAGAGAATACTTGTTTGAAATGTAATTTGGGAGAATTTTATCCATGGATATGCACCACATATGTGTTGGAATAATTTGACTCAAGATCAGAAGAAAATGGAAACTAATGAAGAAAATATTGAAGCATAACCTTCATATATCTTTAAAGCACCATAGACCGAAGCCTCTATCAAAGAATTGTTGGATATAAAAATTTCCATGAGGCATGTAATACCTTATAAAACTCATATAGAGGTTCCATTAAGATAATATAAGAAAATATTTAAACTCTTAAAATTAAGTTTTAAAAATTAATAATGTTAGATAATGAAAGAGTTGGAGAATATTTCATAAGAATAAATGAATTAGTGCATCAATTTATTTTAAATAGTGTTATAGTAAGTAAAATATTGAGATATTTGACTAAAAATGGTTTCATACTGTGACAACTCTTGAGGAGTGTAATGACATGAACACTATAACTGTTGATACTTTAGTGGGTTATCTCTTCTCCCTTGAGGATAAGATAAGACAATATATTGGAGATATAGAACATACACTTGAAACCAAGACAAAAAAATTCAAGTCAAAAGTTAAAAATAAGAATAAGAGGGTAAAATAAATATATACCTTACATGTCATAATTATAAAAAACTAAGACACTTTATAAAATATTATAGGATTTTGGTAACTAAAAATCAATCCAATCAATATGATAAAGATAAGCTATTCTAAGTTGAACAGAGTCAAGATAAATATAAATCATATTATTTTTTCACATTTATTGTGGGAATATAGGATGAAAATAATTTGATGTCTCTTGATTCAGGTTACTCAAATCACATGACATGTTATAAATATGGTTTCAACAATTTAGATATTTATTTCAAACTTCAAGTATGTTGGTGCAGTCTTTTTCCCACTTTTAGTTTTAACAACATAATTTTTATTCATCTTGCTTAAGTTTGTTAAGGTCATTAGGTGAAAATACACTTAATGTATTTTTTTATAGTGATTTGAGTTATTGTATCTTTGGTGAACCAATTTTAAACTATATAATGTACCACATTTATACTTTTTGGGTAATCGATCAATAAAGGTTTTGATGTATTTGATGTAACTTGTGTTGTGGAACTATTGCTCTCACCTACTCCTAGGGTTTTCATGCAATCTTAGATGTTAAAATATCTTAGATAAATTCAACATGGTATCATAGCTCTAATCTAATGGTCATATTGTCATTTTTAAAATCCTCATTGAGATCTTTCACTTTTTACTTTCTTTCTAAATTTTTATATTTTTGGCATTTTTTCAAAGATTTCATGAAAATATATGCAAACATTATAACTAAAGTCTCTAATTAAAAAATAGACAACACCATTAGCTCTAAAAGTTGTCAAAACCCTAGGATTAGCTTTAAACATAACCAAGTCTTATGACAACTGATTTCAACCAATTTAGAGGGTTTTAAGGCTTTTAAACTGATTTCATGTAAATCCATATAGCTAGGATCTCTAAGGGAAAATATTTTTATAGACATTTTTAGATTTTTAGAGATCCTTTGTGGGTCTTTGGTATTTTTTTAGTGCCATACCAGTTCTTGTGTTTTCACAACTTGGTATAAATCTCAGAGCTCATTGTACATTCTAGAATGATCACCTACAATAATAATCCTCATCCCTAGAATCAAACTTATTATCTTAAACCATAGTATGTAAGTTTAACATGTCAATTATTTTGACTACATGCACAATTTAAACTTCTGATATCTGGACTTTCCCCTACACCTTGAGTCTACAAGTCCAATGTGTTTGGACTTTTGACTACACACATATTCTAAAATTCCAATGTTAGGAATTTTGAATGCATTTTTAGTACATAATACTAAAAATAATATTTATGACTACTTCTGTAGTCTCCAACTTTAATTTTAAGGGTCAAGTGCAACTCTACCTAAAAATTTTGAATACTTCAGGAGAGCATGATAAGTCTAATGATGACCATGGGGATGCCAAATTTAATCTTATGAATTGTGAAATTATTCATTAAAAAAGTGGATGAATTTTATGGATGATTTCAATCTGACATTAATTTAAATTGGTAGGGGAAACACCCATGCTAGCCCTTATCCCCTAGTCATATGGGAGTTAATCCCTTGGTCACTTCTAAGCCAAAAGTGCTTAGTTTTTTCTCCAAGGAGATTTTTTTTTTAGAAGTTTATTAAAAATGTTTTCAAAATTTTAATCCAATGGGTTATAATTCCTTTTGGGGAATTTTATTGAAAAAAATACCATGACTATTTCTACCAAAATTTTCTATGTGAGAAAGATTTTTAAACATGCATATATTTTTATCAACAACTTGGATTTGAGTACCACATTCTTAAAATGCGCTAGTTTTTTTAAAATAAATGCATTAGACATCATATTTGTCCATTTATATCTTCATTCATACAAATACTATACTCTCGTAGATGCACTATTAATTGACTCTAACATCCCTCAAGTTTCTTTTACTAATGCACTAATCGCTCAAGTAGTATTCTCAATTGTGCCTAATTTCTATATGAAAATGCTTGTATTTATAAAATTAAGGGTGGGAGGGTCACTCTAATAGTTCTAAGAGGTTACTGTGTGGTGTTGTGCAATTTTATTTTTTACATTTCTTCAGTAATTTCGGTAATAACCTTTTTCTACACTATGGATTCAAGTTTAGTATGTCCTCTGACACCATTTAATTATCAAAAATTAAAATCCATAATGGAAATAATTTTTTATTTAAAGGGTTTTCATCAAATTACAATGGGAAAAAATACCAACCCTATAACAAAAGAAGATAAATTTAAATGGTTTAATCATTATGATAAACGTTGTGTACTAATATGACTTTATGTCACTCGTAACCTACTCTTTCACATAAAATTTGCTATAACATCTAATAAAGTATATACCAAACTAGAAAATCTCTTTGGGAATCAGTATGTGATGAAAGGCCATAAGCTATAGAATGAGATCATCTTTTTTATCCCAACTAAACTTGACACCCTATAGGATTTGATCAACAAGTTTAGATCTCTTGAAATTAAAATAATGTAGAATAGATAATAAATATGAATAAATTTTTATTTTTATACTCTCCAATCTAGGTCCATATTATTCTATGTTCGTATCCACCTTACATGCCAAAAAACATGGTCTCAGAATGACATGGAATATTCATTCTTTAGATACCTTTGTTGTCAACTTGATTCAAGATCATGAAAATCTGATATAGATGGGCATAATTAAGTCCTCACAATCTCATTCACTCTTTTCTAAGAAAGAGAAGGCTTAAAATAATAAAGAGAAGAAACATAACAAAAAAGATCAAGAGAAGGATATAAATCCTCCCACCTATAAATCAAACAATGAGCATTCTTATTCCAATGTTAATCTTAAAAAAGATAGGATCCAAAATGGGTTTTATTTTGAAAGCATGGTGAAATAAAATGTTTAAAGAAGAATATTGACTAGTTGACTAAGATTTTTGAGAAACACAATATCAGTGTCCTTGATTCTTCCAATCATAGTTCATCAACCCATGAATCCTATAAGGCAAATAAAATATAAAATACAATGTTAAGGTGAATATAAATGGAAAGGCCATACTTATAATTATTCCTCTATCTCTGACAAGGTTCATTGAATTTTTTGCTTCATATCAAAATAACTCTTCACAATTAAAGTTCAGTTATTTGGAACCATGTAACAATTTATCTATACAAATTGGTGATGACACTTCTGAAAAGGTTCTTAGGAGAGTTTCTAATGAAGTGAGTGGTGGAACATTCAATAATTTTCAAATTGTTCCCTCACTTTAAACTAATCTTATTTAAGTTTACTACACCACAAACCATTGTTTGGGCATGTGAGTTGAGTTCACTCTAGATTCCATAAATGTCAAAACATTTCACAGTGATATTATATTTATAGTGGGAATGGTCGATAATCAGGCTTGACTATATTTCTCACACTTTCTCCTAACTCTCTTTCATATTTTTCTTCTTCAAACTCACCTTAACTTGATGACATTCCTAATCTTAAGAATATATATTATATTGATGACTCTTCTTATACCAAAAATGAATACATTAGTAATGTGGACACACCTCCACCATATTCTTCCAATGTTAAAAACATTGAGGAGTTATTTCTTTATCAACCTACCTCTAGTCCACCTCAGACATTATAGGGAATAGGTACAATGATCTAGAAAATGTGAAAAATATTATTGTATATTCCATAGTTATAAGTCATTCCATAGTCCTTATTATCCTGTGGTCCCATTATACCATAATTTCATAAATTAGTTGCCCCTCCTACCTTGCATGAGGATAACAGTTGCTTTTATAGGAATCATACCTTAGTTAAAGATCCATTTAATGTCTGGTACACACATTATCTATTATAATGTGACCAAATATTCATTGTATCTAATTATGATCTATAGTCACCCCAAGAACTTTGTTGTAGGATACCACATGGCTATAGGTAGTTGTAAAATATAATGGGGATTTTTGGCCCTCTTATTTTCTTTTCTCTCTTTTTGTGGAGGTGTTTTATCCTATGGGTATTATCCTTGGTATTTGCATTATGCTTGGGTATGTCATCAGGTCTAATTTTTGTTACCTAATTCTTCTTCCCACATAAAATACACTTTTAAGGGTTGTTGGTTTAGGATTTTTCACACTTTCAATTTTACCTACATGGTTTTTAGGAAGCTTACTTAGGTTTTTTAAGCTCACTAAGTGAATATATACTTAATGTATTTTATAATATTGAGTTGATTTGTTTCCTTTTTTGTGACTTAATGTATCAATATATAATATACCTCCTTTGTACTTTTTGGTTAATCGATGAATGAATCCCTTGATGCATTTGATTTTACTCATGTCATAACAATCTTACTCTCACTACTCCTAGACTTTTTTTGCAATACTAAATGTTCATAAATATTGTAATAATCCAATGAAGTGCAATTATGAAATAGAAAGTCCATCCAACTTGAAGGAAAGGAAAGAGTGAAAATATTTAAAATTTAATATAAATGTGAAATAAAATATTTTTATTTTTCTCCAAATATATATCCTTAGAGTATTGATCATAATTCTATACATATAGTGATGAAACAAAAATATACAAGTATTATAGTCCTACTTCTCAATCCATGATTGTTTCTAGGGATTGTGATTTTTTTGAAAATGAAGTGTATATTTTTTTATGACCATTTATATAATCTCTCTCTCTCTCTCTCTCTCTCTCTCTATATATATATATATATATATATATATATATATATATATAATCTCTCTATTTGTCTATGTGTGTATGTACACGCATGCACACAAGCATGTTTGTGTGTGTGAGATCATAAATAGGTGGCTCCATTTCAATAATTACCTCTTTATCTCTCTCTTTATATATATATATATAAATATATATATACGTATATATGTATGTATATATGTATATATGTATATCTGTATATATCTATGTATATATATATATGTATATATATATATGTATATATATATATATATATATGTATATATATATATATGTATATCTATATATATCTATATATATGTATATATATATATATGTATATATATGTATATATATATATATACATGTATATATATATACATGTATATATATATACATGTATATATATATACATGTATATATATATATATACACATGTGTATATATATATATATTTATATATATGTATAAATATATATGTATATATATATATACATATATATATATATATATATATATATATATATATATATATATATATATACATACATACATATATACATACACACACACACACACACACACACACACACACATAAAGAGAGAGACAAAGAGGTAATTATTGAAATGGGGCCGCCTATTTATGATCTCACACACATAAATATGCTCGTGTGCATGCATGTACATACACACACAGAGACAAAGTGAGAGAATTATTGAAATATACCAACCTATTAATGTTAATTTTGAGGGATTACAAAGTCCTACACATGTTTCTAGTTTAACAAGAAATAATACTACCTCTTTCATAGAGACTAGCCATCCATCTTTATCAACTCCAACTAAGAACAATCATTTGTTGAATCTACATCTATGGAGTCAAATGTTAAATCATAAGTATAAGAGGATCACAAGGTATTAATTATAAATGCAATTATTTTGATGATGTTTATAATGTAAATACTATGTTTTCATTGTGTAGTCATTAAATTTGATTTATGTATCACCTTAGTGTTGTATACTTGATAAGTAATTCTCATGGATATCTCCTTTAGTTCTAGGACCTTCCTTTTGAAAAAAGGCTCACATCTGCTATCTCTTTTTCCTATTTCTTATCTATTATTAGGACCATATATTATTTTGATGACTAGGCCTTCTATATTTCTCAAAATATCTTAAACCAATATATTATCAGATCTTCTACAATTTTTGGACCTGTACCTATTTTCTAGCTTCCTATACAATTTCATCATATCTGGATGCCTACATTAATGCTAGTTTCGTATGTAAATCTAAGTGTCAATTATACTAAAATCATCAAAATTTCAAATTAAACATATTCCCAAGGTCAACCAAATTGATTCAATATGAGATATTTCCAAAAAGGAATGATAAATATACAAGATCAACCCTCATTCATTACTCACATATCACATACCTAATAATTCACAAAGAAACTTACTAAAGATACCCAATCAAGAATTAAAGTGAGCACAAATTTAGTATTCTACCTATCTCAATATTAATCATATGGAAAACCTATTTATATGTTTTAAGTGTTGAAAGAACAATGCATGAACCATGCTTTCCATGTTACAAGTTAGGTCACTCTATTTAATTTCTTATCAAACATTGCATCCTTATGAAGACATAAGCCCACACATAAGTATAAATACATAAGTGTGAGGACCTACTTAGAGTATTAAATATGTATGCAACATATATTGACATAGGGGTCCTTTGAGATGCTTGAAACCATGTGGCTACTAACCCATTTTCCCATAGTCACTCCAATAATGATAAAGTTAGGAGTTAAGCATTTGAAAATGATCCACAACATATCCATGAAATATGAACACATGAGAGTAAATTTGATACAAAAATGAAAAGGATCTATGTGGTTGAATTCATATCTAGTCCATATTTTATACTATACACTTGTATCCAAATTAAATAGTAGTGTCAACATAACTGTCTAGATCTGATGCAAGCATTCGAGGACCTAGATTACAAATTAGTAGAATTTGATGACTCTTCTATAATCCTAGTTTGTCCCTTCTAGATTATTTTAGTCAAGATCTTCACACACACAATAAACAAGCTAGGTTATCTTGTTTTTAATTTATTTTAATATCAATCAATAGTTATAATTTATATTTTTAACACATATCATCATTATAAATTCATAACATTGTTTATCTAAGATTGAAATTTAATCAGCCTGCTATTGATAAATTTATCACACTTTTACTTGTTCATTTATATATTCTTAATTCTATACTATATTGACCCATCTCAATTAAGAATTGAATATTTGATGAATAAAACATTTGGTCTCAAAAACCCTAGATATTAGTCTAGGGTTTATTATTTCTTTATTATTGATTTCTAATTTAAAAATATTCTAAAAGTAAAAAATTAGATTTCATTTTAGTATAATTATGTGCCATATGGATGCATTTATAACCCATTTTGGCCTCAAATTTATGATTATAGTTGTATTTTTTAATTATATTTGCTTATTCAGACCTACCACTCAATGAAATAGATAAATTAGTCAATATAATTAGATAGTTTTACAATGAAAGAAATAATGAATCTCTCTTCATAATTATTTTTTTAATACTATAGACCTAATATATATAAACTAACATGTATTCTCTCAACCATTTGATCCACCTAGATATTCATCGAGTCATAGTCACCATACCACACACATTATTCACCAAAAAATTATATTTAATTATGGTGTCTATGTTGTTGCTACTCAAAAAGGTAAATATGTCCAAAACAATCCACCACCTATTAATATAGAATAGGTGCCTTCTAAACTAAAACTATTGAGAAAATCTAATGGATACGATCTTGTTGACCAGCTAAGCAACACACATGCTAATATATCAATCCTTAAACTTATAAACAATAGACTAACTATAATGATATCCTATATTAAGAATTGTGTGACACCCAATTTCCAAGTGACATTGAACCATCTTAATTTATAGATATCATGTAAGATCTCAAAAATAATGAAAAACTCATTACCTTTGATCCAATGTATTTACAATCCAATGATATTATTGACCAATATTTTCCTTTGTTTATATAATTTATGATGTATAAAAAAGTAATTAAAAGAGTTCTCTTTAATAATGGATTATGCCTAAACATTTTTAGCACAAATTTCCTTAGCACCTTTGTTATTGGCAAAAATAGTTTTTAAAACTTAGTTATGCATATCAAGGGATTTGATAATTCACATAGCCCTCTGATTGGCTCAATACTATTAGAAGTGATAGTGGGACCAAAAATGGTTCCAGCTAATTTTTAGGCAATATCTCAATCATTACATTATAATGTGATTTTGGGTAGACCTTGGATACATACAATGGAGGTCATCCCATCTACACTACATCAATGTATATAATTAGTAAATAATGGGACCTTATTTTTCATTTGTAATGATCATAAACCTTTTTAATTATAAAATATAATACATTTTACCACAAAATAAATCCTATATTTGTACCACTTAAATAATGTATTCCACTTATAAATATACATAATTTTGAAATAGGTGAGTCAAGCACAATGACTTATTTATCTCCAGATGCAAATAAATCACTAAGTAATAAGGTATACATGGATGCACATCAAGAACAAGATCATTTTATAAAGGAAAAATTGATACCAAAACCAAAAGAAAATCAAATAGTCAAGTTACTTTTATTGGTAAATACCGTACACCAAGATGGCCATATTTTATATTACCTGATAGTGATGACAATATATCCCATGATATGAAATATGAGACACTATAAAAACTAAATCTTGATCTACTTGTGTATATTTTTCATATCCTATTCACACATAGAGGTCCTAGTAAACATAAGTTAAATTCAACTTTAGAGGACACAAAATGAAATCAAGATAAAGGCAAAGAAAAAACTAGTAGACGAGTACCTAAATTCCTATTATTCCATGCATCCCTCTTGGATTCACACATTGATTTAACCTTAAAGTGGTAAAATCAATATACATCATGTAAATAATGTGGTGGTATCTCATAAGACTCTAAAACAAACTCTACATATCATAAAAAACTAGGATATTATGGATACAATACTTTCCGTGTTACTTGAACCTATCATGATATATTTACCTCCTAACAAATACAAATCTAGATGGAGACTTTTTAATAAATAAGGATTACCATATTATAACTATCATTAGATAATCAGTCATCATAAAAATCAATGTGAAGCATTGAAAAACTAGATTCATAAATATAAGAATGATGGTCACATACAAATTATACCGAAGAAGTGAAAAAAACAAACTACTTAAAAATATTAACGTCAGCCTTTAATGTGACCAAGGTACAAAGATATAACCATTACTACTGATATTAATGGGTGTTGGGGGGTGGAGGTAATCCAAGAACAAACACACCTGTTCTAATTCCACCTGTTAGGATCTTGCTCCTCAGAAAGAGCATAGTATGATTACCAAATATAAGCAATTGAATATGCGGAAATAACCAAAAACACAAGTAACTAGAATTCACCAATAGCACAGAATATGAGAGACAATACACTATCTTGTATTAACACTTTATAGAAAAGAATACAATCAAAGAGCTGCCACACTCTTTCACCTTACAGAGGTTCGCCACACCTCAAGTGTATTGTAATTCTTCTCATACACACTCTCCTACACAAAAAACGGTCCCAACAACCAACTCACACACAGAATTGGTGTTCACCTCACCAACCAGTCAGTAATAACCCTACCGGTACACCAAGCACTCTATAGCACTTCAAGCTGATCTCTCATGAACCTGCAACCTGCAATTCAAAGACCAAACTTACATGTAGATCCCCAATGAGCTTGCAACAACCTGCAACTCACAGATCTTACAACTAGAAGGAACTCTTCCTTTCTATCTCATGCATAAACAATACATGCCAATGGGTCTATAAATAGATCCCTGACTTAAGCAATAACTTAGACTCTTAATTTAGACAATTATCCTCGCAGCCCAAGACTCTAACTGGTCTTAACATGCAAACTCTTCGTTTAGTTAACTAACTGTCCATGGAACGAGCAGTTCTGGAACACACAGGTTACCGATGTCGGTTCCTGCTTATCTGGTTCTACCGACGTCGGCCGACTTCCTGCCGTCGCTGGTGGCCTTCTGCACTGGTCTTCACCGACGTCGGTCCTGCTGCCGACGCCGGTGCTCCTGGAACTCAGCAACCTCTGTTCCACTATTTGCAAAGGTTTGAAGCTTTTAGCTCCACAACCTAACAATCTCCCACTTGGAGATAAACAGTTGCAACTTGTACCTATACCTATACTCCATCTAGTTTGTTCCCTTGGCTTTGTATCCCTCCTCAATATCACTCTTGAAGACCAACCACTACAAAATCTGTAGTGCAAAACCTGTCATCCAAATTACCTGCCACATCCGCATCTACAACCACGTAGAAAAAAGAACTTGACCCTGCATAGCATGTGCACCTGCTACTGTTCCCACTGAACTGCCCTTCAGTATTACTCTCCCAGATTGAATCCAAACTTGTGACAACTCCCACTACTTGGAAAAACTCAGGTTTAGTACATACCATGCACTCAACCTCATTATGTGAATCAAGACACCTGTTCTGTGAACTATCTAACCATCGGCGTGCTAATCGGCTTCACACAATCATCCTGAAACAAAGTCAACAAGACCTCCATGTCTCTAGAACACACTCATGCCAAAGAATCTTGCTGCTCCCAGATTCTCCATGACACACACCTGAACTAGCTTTACCTTTAGTTCAGCAATACCTGTATATGTAACCCTGCAACAAGCACATCATACAGAAAATAGGATAATGTAGCTAATATTATCCAACCTGGTAAAGAGAAACACAATGATCAAACCTCCATTGCCCTGTAGCTAATACAAGATCATATACCCTGATCTTCTGTCTCACGTATCCATTTTCGCTCTTCTTCATCCTCAACATCCATTCGTCTCTCAGTGCTTACTTCCAGCTAGAAACTCTACCCAAAACACTTGTTTGGTTCTCCTCCAAGGAATCACATCCTCATCCATGCCAAGCTCCCACTATTTCCTAGATCTACATGTTTTGCTTCTTTAACAACTCCCTGGTTCTATACCATAAGTGAGAAACAAGTAGTGTAAAGAAGGGAAATGACGAATTTAAGAACTTACTTACACCTTCAGTCCTCCATATGGGCGCTTGAGATTCCATGACAACTAGCTATCCACCCAAAATTCATCTCAGTGACCGATGCCAGTCACATCTCAGTCTATAGCCGACCGATGTTGGTTCCCTGCGACTGCCTCCTTGCCGACGTCAGTTTCCCCTGGCCGACGCTGCTCCTTATCTGCCCTGAGTCACCGACATTGGGCTACACATAGCCGACGTCGGTCCCTGTCTGGACACCGACGCCAGTTTTCCTGCTGACGTCGGTCTCTGTGTTTTTCTAGTGAGACCTGACTTTTTCCCGCGAGCTCCTTTTGGATCAAACCCTTGTCCAAATCACCCTTGCTCTGCTCAGAATTCCTCTACACCTTGTGATGAACTCTGTCCGTCACTTTCTCCTTGAAAACCAAGGCTTTCTTGTTCTTGTCACTAACATCGGATTCCTCAAGAAACCTCACCTTCTTCTTCTGCATAGAGAAACCACGATCCATGCCTTCCAAATCTGAAAGCATACTCTTTGACTCAAGAACAAGCATCTCCTTCTTATCTATGTGACCAAGCCTATTAAGCCACATCTCTGAATCTACAGCTGAAGTAGATAACCCAGAAAGAGAATCAATAAAATAAGTAGATAGATAAAGCGTACCTACTTTCTTACCTCTAGCTACAACAAGTGTACCCTTGGTAACCTTCCAAGAGTCCACTGTGAGAGTTACTATGCAACCCTCATCACCCAAACTTCTAACAGAAATCAGATTCCGCTTCAGAACTGGGACATGCATGACCTCCTTTAACACCCATGTGTCACCTGTCTGCAATTTCAGCTTCACTTTTCCTTTGCCAACAATCTGACAAGGCTTAGCATCCCCTACACAAATTTCTCCAAAGTCTCCCTGGACATACTCATGAAAAAATTCCCTATGTGGGGATGCATGAAAAGAAGCACCAAAATCTAAAACCCAAGATTCTACTTTATCCAAAGAACATACCAGAGCATCCTGTGCAACGTAATCCGTAACATCTACTTCTTCTCCATGTCCTTCATGCTGATCTTCACCTGATCTGCAATCTCTCTTTAAGTGCCCTTGCTTTCCACATTTCCAGCAGGTTATTCTGCCATACTTGGACTTGGATCTCCTGCCTGTCTTTGACCTTGATCTCCCACGCTCTATCTTCTCTCTTGGCCTTCCTCTTCCTTCAACACTCAAAGCATCTCCAGATGATTCACCTATGATTTTCCTGCGTATCTCTTCATTCAAGATCACACTCACAACATCATCCACTTTTAAGACATTTGAAGGAGACACAGTATTAGAAACTGCCATTACCAAACCTTCCCAACTTTCAGGTAATGAACACAAGATTAAGAGAGCTCTAATTTCATCATCAAATACAATATTGACTGAACTTAACTGGTTTACCAAACCATGGAAATCACTAAGATGGCTCTGAATAGATCCACCTTCCAACATTTGTAAATTAAATAAATGCTTCATAAGAAATACCTTATTAGAAGCCGAGGGTTTTTCATACAAATTTGCCAAAGATTTCATCAACTCCACCATTGTCTTACACTGTGATAAGCTGGAAATCACAAATGATTCAAGACTCAATCTAATAGATCCCAGAGCCTTCCGATCAAGAACCTCCCATTCTTCATCTTTCATATCCGAGGGTTTGCTAGCAACCCCACCCAACGGTAAGTACAAATCTTTCTGATACAGATAGTCCTCAATCTGCATCCTCCATAATTGGTAGTTCTTGCCATTAAACTTTTCCATTCGTAGCTGACTATTTTCTGCCATTGCTCAACTCCCACTCAAACAGAAACCCTGTGAGTAACCTGTAATCAAAACACACTACCCAGATCTACACCAATCTGTTAGTATCCCAACCAAAAGCTCTGATACCACTTGTTGCAGGGTGGAGGTAATCCAAGAACAAACACACCTGTTCTAATTCCACCTGTTAGGATCTTGCTCCTCAGAAAGAGCACAGTATGATTACCAAATATAAGAAATTGAATATGTGGAAATAACTAGAAACACAAGTAACTAGAATTCACCAATAGCACAGAATATGAGAGACAATACACTATCTTGTATTAACACTTTACAGAAAAGAATACAATCAAAGAGCTGCCACACTCTTTCACTTTACAGAGGTTCGCCACACCTCAAGTGTACAGTAATTCTTCTCACACACACTCTCCTACACAAAAAACGGTCCCAACAGCCAACTCACACACAGAATTGGTGTTCACCTCACCAACCAGTTAGTAATAACCCTGCCGGTACACCAAGCACTCTATAGCACTTCAAGCTGATCTCTCATGAACCTGCAACCTGCAATTCAAAGACCAAACTTACATGTAGATCCCCAATGAGCTTGCAACAACCTGCAACTCACAGATCTTACAACTAGAAGGAACTCTTCCTTTCTATCTCATGCACAAACAATACATGCCAATGGGTCTATAAATAGATCCCTAACTTAAACAATAACTTAGACTCTTAATTTAGACAATTATCCTCATAGCCCAAGACTCTAACTGGTCTTAACATGCAAACTCTTCGTTCACTTAACTAACTGTCCGTGAAACGAGCAGTTCTGGAACACACAGGTGACCGACGTCGGTCCCTACTTGTCTGGTTCTGCCGACGTTGGTCGACTTCCTGCCGTCGCCGGTGGCCTTCTGCACTGGTCTTGACCGACGTCAGTCCTACTGCCAACGCCGGTGCTCCTGGAACTCAGCAACCTCTATTCCACTGTTTGCAAAGGGTTGAAGCTTTTAGCTCCACAACCTAACAATGGGGTTTATTTTCAACATCTCAATTTAGATAGGAACAATTTGGATAGATTGTCTAGTACTACATTTATTAAAAAATTGAGACATAATTCAACTAAATTAACATACTCCTAGTCGATGCCAGAATATCAAAGGTACATTCACCTATCAATATATTGTAGACCACATGTGTTGAACATGATCATATGGATATTAGATTAGGACTCAATTGTGAAATTTAAATTTTGACAACATTGGCTTACCTATAAGAATCCACCATTGAATATTACAGATATGTGTATCCCTCATTATCAATTATAGGTAAATTGTCCTACACCATGATGGATATGGCCACCCTTCCCCTTTGACAATTTTCAAGAAATGATTACATAGAAACATCAAGGTCATGACCATGCATTGATATAAAAAAAGGTTGAAAATTAAGTTAAGTGACCATATACCTTTTGATGATGAGGACTTCTTCAACTAGTCCTTTTCAATATTCAAAAAATACTTAAAATTTTACAAATTTCAAAAATCCCAAAATATTTTTAGTTTTTACATGTTCTACTAGCTCTTTAGCATCTATGTTTGTAGTTACATGTAGTAGATAACATATCATCTAATTCTATACACACGTGTTTCACACATATTATGAATGTGATACACATATACCTAGGCACATGATCTATGCAATTTTAGATGTTGCATATTCCATCCACTCATATCAATTGGACATATGGGGAATGTAATTATTTTATCACAATACATCCAAGTTCTATGCTTCTTTATCATTTTCCATTATCATGTTTGATTTTATATAATTACACATGCCTTTATCCATGATTATATGTTTTTAACTGTACATGATATGTTATGTATTTAACATTTTTTATAACAAATATATCTAAGAGATATTATGACATGTTTGTGTTGGTTGCTTATATTCCATGCTTTCAATTTATGCACTTCCTTGAGTGTCTTTTCTTGCATTGTATTCATTTTTTTAGCATTTTAGTATGATCCATTGATTGTGACCCCCATGCCTATGTTTTTAATGTTGTGAAATTTACATGTGTCATCATTTATTATATGTGGAAATTTGAACATGTCATTATATTCATTATAGACATTTGAATAATTTATGCCCCTTCAATTGTGTGGTATTTGAACATGCCCCTTGTTTGATGTCACTTTGGACCATTATATTTTAATTTTATTTTGAGTAATCTTATATGTGTGTTTTATTTATTTATGATATTGTATTTTTACTATATACACATTTATATGATTAGCATCATACATCTTACAACTTGATGTGATCACATACTATGTAATTCATTGTTATATCTACCTAGACATGATACTCCTATTTGTTACATGATACATTCACACATTATACAATTATATTATCCTTTTGAGGTATGTTGAATATAAATTTTTACTGACCCTAACCTCAAAATGGGGGTGATATATTATTTGGGACATGTCGTAGAAGCATGGCTTCGACACTTTACCAGTTTCAAATTTTAGTGGGGCATGCCAAAAAGGCATGGCACCCAAACTTATGTAGTACTCAATATTTTTAAATTATAATGGGGGAATGTAATGGAAACATGTTCTCCAAAATTATACTAGTTTTAAATTTAATATTACATTGGGGGCATGTTAATAAAACATGTCCTACACACTTGTAAAATTTTAAAAATTGGCCAAATTACACAATTAAATTATGCAGATACACACTTTTGGAAACATTCTATATATTGGATATATTTTATACCCAAGTTTCATATTGATAAATATATGAAGTGAATATGCCTTATGAAATATCAATTTAAAATTCAAAAATCAAATAAACATTCAAATTTCAAATACTTTTATGGAATTTAGCCTACTATAAGATGGAATTTTATGGAATGTTGTTAATCCAATATATCGTAGCAATGTTTACACATTTAGAAAGGTTAAGGTGATTACGTAAATAAATATTATAAAGTTTATAAAATTAAGTGATTGAATCATCCAACTATACTAGTTTTATAGTCTGAGTTGACTTGGATCACTCATGCTCAATAGGTTATAACTATGATTAGGTTGCATGGTTGAGCTAGTCTCAACTATCTGGTGAAATCTCACTTTTTCAAAAGGGTTTGGGTTAAGTTAAACTATAATATTTATACATATTTTCACTTTTAGGTTTTACTAATTTCCTAATATTACCTCCAAATATTCACAATGAAACATTTCTTTGAATCGAATTAGTGAATGTCAAGATGTTTTCATCGATACTTAGGTTTAATCCTAACCTTTCTCTCTTTACATTAACACATTTCATTTTCTTTAAATTTAAAATTATATTCACTAATGGTATACTATAGCATGACCTTGGTTTCAGGCTAGTTAGAATAGAATTAGTCAAGTGGGACTCATGCAAAGTCAAGGTGTATTATAAACACCAAGGTACATATTCTTTTTCCTTTAAACTATAAATTGCATCATGAGACTAAAGCTAGGATGGGATGTAGATAATAAATATAAATTATATATAAATTGATTCTTGTATACTTAGTAATTACTTCCCATGTTTGTACCCTTCAATTCTAATACATTGCTACTATTTAAAGGCACACATCTATTATTTCATGTACATATTGCTTATTTCTTAGAATGAACATATGATATTTTGATGACCAGACCTTACGTGCTACTCAAAATTATATAAAACTAATTGTTATCATCCTCTACAACTTTTAGGCTTGTACATATTTTCTAGTTTCCTTAACACTCATGTCCTAGCTGGATGCCTACGTCAATGTTATTGTCATGTGCCAAACTAATTTTCCATTGCCCTAATATCATAAAATTTAAAAATGAAATGTATCCCTATGTTAAACCTAAGTCATTGAATATGATATATATATATATATATATATATATATATATATATATATATATATATATATATATATATATTCAATGACTTAGGTTTAACATAGGGACACACACACACACACACACACAAAATCAACCATCATTCATTGCTCACCAAACACAAACCTAACAACTCACAAGTAAATTTATCAAAGGTACCAAGTCAAGAATTCAATTGAATATAACATCCCTACTATATCACTTTTAAATATTATTCATAGAGAAAACCAATATATAAGTATGAATTACTAAAGGATCACACCATGATCCATACTTTTAAAGTTATAAACTAGGTCACTCTATGTACTTAATTATCACACATTGCATCCCTATTCACTTACAAAAACATGCATGATATAATTACATAATTGTGAGGCCCTATTCATTGTATTGTATGTGTAATAAAGGCCCATTGATAAGGAGGTCTTGGGACAAGTCAACATTATGTGCCCATTAGCCCATTTTTCTAATAATCACTCTGAGGGTTGAAAATCCAAGGTTTAATCCTTTAACAAAGAGTGATAACATGTTTGTGATATGTAGACACACTAGAGTAAATGTGTTATAAGAATCATAAGTCTCTAGGTGGTGACATTTATATCTAGTCAATATTATGTATTAGACACTTGTATCCAATTCAGATAAGAACATCTATGTAACCATCTAGATCTAATATAAACATCCAAGGCATCAAAATGTAAATTTATAGAATCAATAAATTATTTTAGGATCTCTATCTAGTCCACTTATATCATATTTTAATCTACATAAATATTTTCATAATAGTCCATCTAATTACTCTTGTTTCTTATTTATTTCAATATGAATCAATACTCTAATTTCTATTTTTAGTGTATCTCAATATTATCAATTTATAACATTGTTTATTTGAATTTGTAAATTAATTACCCTATTTTGTATATGTTTACCACCTTGTTCTTATTCATTTATATATTTTAAACCATATAATATATTTATCTATCTCAATTTAGGGTTAAACAAATTTTCATGTATGGCTAGTGAATATATAAGTAATGTAAAAGCTAGTCTAAACAAGGAATGCATTGATGTTATGTGTAAACACCCTAATTTGGTCAAGAAAACACAAGTACTATAGTTATTTTGTTACTCTTTCACAAGCTGGTATTAATTATGGTTGTATTCCTTGTTCACATTATCATTTTGAGTCTTTTGATCTTTCTTATGTCTTATTTTATGTGTTTACGACACTCCCAATAGTCACATGTCACCTTTTCCTAGTCGCAGGGGCCCCTAACCTATCCTCCCTATTTTTTATCTATTCTAATACATAGGACATTAACACAACTTTCAAGATAGTAATGCCACATAGTGATAGTGTCCACTTTTGGCTATAGTGTATAATGGGCCCTTTCACTTGTGTTTGAATCCTAAACTCTATATGATCCTTATCTTATGTTTTCATATCTTTTTCATGACTTTTCAGTTAGTGAGGAAGGTATTATGTTCAAAACAAAGATCCTCCTATATAAAGAGGCTCACAAGGAATTTTACATCTATCACTTACTATTTTGTCACTTATTTACAAAAAATTAACCAATAATATAGCTCAAATAATCTACAAAGTACTCAATTTTCACACCTATACATTTTCATGTTTGATCAAAGAAAGTCCTAGGAAAAATTCATTCTAGCATACCATGCAAGTTGATGTTGAACACTCCTTAATGGAGAACTACATGTGATTTGAGACCCTAGCATTAGGATTAATGTAGGTAGTTCATAGGATAATAGGGGTTCTAATCCACTCGATCATAACATCCCACAACCCAATTTTTCCTTTCCTCTTTACATTTGATTCATTCATTTATTAATGTGTGTAGTTATTCATCAAGGTTTTAGAGAATATTTAGCCAAAATATTGACATAAACAAGCCTACAAGACCTATAGAATCTCTTTTAACTTCCTTGAAAGTTATATAAAATCACTACTGAAAGGACATTAGCACTAGAATTGGACACTAGTACCACATAAAACTACTATCCTAAAAGGGTCATTACTATCTAGAGCTAGATTTCAACAAACAGTCAAAAGATGAAATATTCCTATATGTCTAGTTGTTTGTTTCTAATATGTTGATCTGCAGAAAACTTGATGTATGCCTAGGTACATTAATTTTATCACATTTTCTACTTTGGGAAAGTTCCATTGAATCAATAACTTCCAATTTTATTCTAGATAGCAATAGACTTAACTCTTTAATCTATCTTAGGATTTACGTAGTAAAACCCTAAAAGGTTAGAACATTTGGTGAACCCATATTACTTTTAATATTTCTTAAAAATCCTAATTTTCCTAAGAGTTTACCTTCTCTAAATTTTATACAATAAATTAGGGTTACAAAATTTCTATTTTATGATTTTTTGGTGTAACCTAGATAATTTAATTAATCATATATTAGGGTTTCATTTATTTTATTTTATTGTATTTTTTTCAACACAAACCCTAAATAAATAACCATATATCCACATAATATTTCCCTATACATAAAAATATTACCAATTAGGGTTCCAATCACAATACTATTTTCTATTATAAACTTTCTTCAAAATTTCACAGATGACACATATACTTATATTATATTATATCTCCTATGTGTTTTTCATTCCTTGTTTATACTATCTTCTTTGATAATTTTAAAATGGAATCTAAAAATTCTTCTACCCCTCATCCAATTTATAAACTCTTAAATTTCTCTCATGATTATAATAATGTGTGTACTAATTTTCAATATTGTACATTATAACATAATAATGACTTCATTTATAATGATGATGATGACTATTGTTATAATTGTGGATATGAGGATTACTATGAACATGACAATAAAAATTAATATGAGGATATAGTAGATACATCATCTTATCTTTGCTCTCACTCTTCTCTAACTCAATCAAACTAAAAATATAATGCCAAAATAACATCTTGTTGGTAGTGGTTTATTTCAATGTCATCCTATATTTTCAACTACTTTTTATACTTCATTATTTAAATAAAATTAATATAAGTGCACTAGATGAAAAACACTTTTGCATGATTCAAGTAAAGAAGAAAATAACAATGCATATTCTTTACCCTTGTCAGTTACATTTGAAAAAGAAAGTACAAATGATATTACATTGTTTAGTAATGCACAAACTAGGGTAGATGAAATTAATTTATCTTCTTCCTTCACATTTTAATTTCAATGTAATGATCCTTTACAACAAGTTGATGATGTAAATGTATCTAAATATTTTCCTATATGTCATAGTATGCAAAAATAACACATGGCTATTACTTCTCCTTCCTTTGATTTCAAAATTGAAAGTGATAATCATGATTGAATTTCATAAATAAATAGTGAAAAAACTCCTTGTCTTACACCTACATGTGATGATGCATTTCATAGAAATAAAAATTTAAAATATTCCTCTTATATCTATCTTAAGGAGCATGTGGATGATACTTATTCTACTATTAATTTTACAAATGAATTAAATTATGATTTTGATTATGATGAAGATGACATAGAATATATACATTTTACTTCTTATATTAACATACATATCTCTCTTGTTCAACCAAATAAATGGTCACATGTAAAGACACACACACACACACACACACACACACACACACACACACACACACACACACACACACACACACACACACACACACACACACACACACACACACACATTCTTATGTTCATAATTTACATTCACTAGAGAATAAAGTACCTTATATGTAACTAGTATGTGATACTCCTTCACAACCTAACATTATAAAGGATACCAATGAATGACCCTTAACCCCACTTACTACAATAGAACATGTTTCTCAAAAAAACCTAAATAAAGGTGTTATCTCATTTCCATGTAACTAGGTCCATGATATCCCACTTCCAAAGGTTTCTGAGAATAAACCAACCCTCTCTAAAAATATTTACAATAAATTGTAATGGCTAAGATAAATAATAAAATTCAAGCATTAAACGAACCCCTTGATAATGATCATATAACTTCAAAAGTGTTAATTTATTTAATCCATGCTATGGGTGCATGGTAACAACAAGTACATCATTTCACCTTGGATAAGAAAGCATACTAATATCAAGCTGATGGAAATGTTATACATGATAACCCTATTCCACATAGAATCTCAATTATAAGGTTTCGACACAACTTTCAAATACCAGTGTTACCTATATTTCATGGACATGAAGATACATACTTACACCTTTAGGATTATGAGAAAAATATGGGTCATACTAAAAATAAGTCAACTCTACAAAAAAAAATTCTAAAGTCCATAAATGGGAAAATGCTAGATTGGCTCCACCATATAATCCCTAGTAGATCTTTATATACATATGATGAGCTAGAGATGGTTCTTTTTAGGCATTACATACAAAATAAGGGACCTCTAGTCACACATGAGAGGTTACCATTATTACATCAAGGTGAGACAAAGCCTACATCTAAATACATTCTATGGTTCAAATCTTGTTTGCATCAACTAATTTATCAATAAATACATTTAGAAGTATAATATATCTTTTGTATAAGTTTAAACTATCCTCTCAGGGAGAGATTATTATATCAAACATTTAAATCATTCAAAAATCTATGTAATACAACTATAGCATTAGAGGCATAGTTAGGATTAGTAATTATAGACTTAGAGGTAGACTTATATATATACCCCTTAGAGTCTCGAACATATAATCTATTACAAGAGCCTAATCCACTTCCAACTCAAAAACTAGTGGAACCAAAAAACCAATAAAAATACTTAGTAATGGCAAAGATCCACTCTACATAACACCTTATATAGTGAGAAGAACACTGACATACACATAGGGATTATATATTTTTTAGATAAGTCTAAGCCTTAAGACATTTTGATCACATTGTTAGATAGGGGTATGATCACTCTTCCTTCTACTAATCATCATACACTAGACCATTTGCGTTAGGTACCACACAAGCCATATTGTCATTTTAACTACATAAATGGATATTAATATGATCATTATTATTCACTTTGAGCTCACATATACTAATATGTTAATTGAGGCATCATATATTTTACATATAGGCCACTATGAACTCATTCACCATAATTTCCTAGATCACACTCCTCTATGCTAGATTTATCCCAATATGTTCTTTTTATGAAACTATTTTTTAGTCATCATATGAGCCATGTAAATTTTATGACACCCATTTATGATCATTATCATACACCATAGCTTCAAAAATGATGACAACCAATTTTTAGGGTTTAGAATGAACTTCCAGTACATACACTAATCAAGATATTTGGGAACAATTATAAACCCAAAGGCACAGTTTCAGTTCAAACACCACTAATGATCTATGGAAATAATTACATATCTTAGAATAAACTTATAATTCATAAACCAACAAGATATTTTAGAATAACTATAAACCTAAGGACACAATTTCAATTCGACCACCAATAAAGATATATTAAAATAATTATAGATATCAAAACCCAGCTTTAGATTACACACTGATTAATATATTTTCAATAAATCATAAAAATTTAAATGAAGTTAAATAATTTACACCAATCAATATTTTTGCTCAAAATTATACACATTCACATACTAATAGTGCATCACAAGAAAATTCAATTTCATAGTCTATGTTTACATCAACACATCATGAGCAGTATGTTCATTTGTTCTCCATGGCATCTGGGTTCAAAAAGGGCATATTACCATTAAATATTATACATGTATACATCTTGTGGAATATAAATAAAAACCACATAATAATAAATTATGAAAACTTAATATACCACACATATACCTAAAAAATTGACCAAACATATACAAATTCAATAAATTTGCTCTAACCGCAATAAATTACAAATCTCAACATTTGAAACAATCAAAATAATTCAACATATAATAATGAATACAATATAATAAGATACAATTTCAATACACACTACCAAATTAAACAATAACCATCCACACACACACACACACAAACAAACGCACACACACACACACACACACACACACACACACACACACACACACACACACACACACACACACACACACACACACACACACACACACACACACACACACACACACACACACACACACACACACACACACACACACACACACACACACACACACACACACACACACACAACTTATAAGATCATTTAACTAAAAATATGGTGCATCACTCAATGATGTGAACATGACTACTATGACTAACACACGCACGCACGCACGCACACACACGCACACACGCACGCACACACACACACACACACACACACACACACACACACACACACACACACACACACACACACACACACACACACACACACACACACACGCACGCACGCACACACACACACACGCACCCACACACACACACACACACACACACACACAACTTATAAGATCATTTAACTAAAAATATGGTGCATCAATCAATGATGTGAACATGAATACTATGACTAACTCCCTCAATCCAACTCTCAGTTACATAAAAACTAGAACAAGAATCCCTATTATCTCTATTTGACCTTGACTATGGATTCATCTACTGTCTTTCTCCTCATACATGCCCAACTTAGCCATACACTTAGCATTATCTCACTAAAGTCACATGTAGTCATATACTATCTTACTACTAGCCCTACCTAAATTATTAGGTGAAGCCATAGTATGCTTATTTAGTTCAGTGTGTGTATTATCTCTATCATCCATTGCTTGCCTAAATGTTATAGTCACTATTTCAGGTAGATCAAAAAAATGAGCATGCACCCTAGAAACATTGGTCACTTTCTCCACCAATCCATCCTCCATGGCATCATTAGGGATATGTTGTGTAAACTCATGCAATGTTGAATAAATAGTGACCTCTTAGTAATTATCATTTCCTAGACCTACAAGAACCCACATAATTCATAAGAATCCTTTTATATAAACACATAATCAAATACACATAGAACATGAAGACATGTTATTTAATTTACCCTCAACATACCTTAGGGACTCTGCATCTAATACATCTTCTATAATCATCCCACCTCTTAGAAATAGAAGTTCCCATATGTGGTCACTCTACTAGGCCAAATAGGCCTTGGTCACTCCCACTATGTCTATATCTAGTATCTTAATATCAAGATAATACTTTTTTAACAGCATAGGAGCTAGATCAGTAATAGATGGCATCAGTCTACTACCTGGCATCACAAGATCCTATGAGGTCCTCAACAATATCATAAATGCTTGGGGCACATATTACATAAAACTAAACTATTAAGAGACCCTACATTATCCTAAAATTCATGTATCTGACAACTAACTCAAATCTACTTTAGCTATCTATTATCCTCAAGCCACCCCTAGTATCCCTTGTAGGGTATACAAATTATATCCCCTACTATCAAACTATTTAGTAATTATCAATATTATGTAGTAATCCTCCTCGATGCATGACCTATCATTGTCCATATCTCTATAAACAACTATGGATGAGCCCATCCATTTCGTGAATATACCACTAGACTACTCATAGTTATGTGTTCATATTCCCAATAATGTAAAAGTTCTGATGCATTGATAACCCCACCACATTTCCCATTTGTAAAGAGGTATAGATCCTTTTATAGTTGAGTGAGCATCAAAAAAACCCAATAGTACATGGTACCATGCTCCTCAATGTTCTATACTAAATCCTGTATCTTATAGGAAATAGAGACACCACTTTCATCTACAACAACAAATGAGATAGCAACATGGCTGAGAACTTCTACAATCATTAAACATCGATCATCAAAATAAGGGTCAATAATATATCAATTTGACTCATTATATGATGACTCCCAATCACCATGGTAGAGAAATATCTAGATGCCAACTATATGGCTTGAGGACTAGTATCCTCCTATAATATAGCTAACTACCTAGAGAACAACAACCATAGGATTTGATACACATCATCTAATATAATAATCATTTCACCCATAAGGAATAAAAATGTGAATGTGTCTACATCCCATATTTAGTATAATGTATTAATAATATACTTGTCCTAGGGTATATGCTCTATGAAAGAAACATATCTCAAGACTTCTCTCTTAAGTACCTCCATCTCCTCATCATCCATGGGTGAACCTTGCAAAGTCTCCATCATCTTACACATGCAACACTCTCTCATTCAAGAATCAACCTAAAAAATTAAAACCAAATCAAACATCAACAAAATAAAAATAAAACTAAAAAACACCAAAATGCATCAAAAACTAGTCAAAAATAAAAATAATCACATCTTTGGACTATTAGGTACTATCACTGCATAGATAAAAATAGTGCTAGATAGTAGTGCCATTCCCTAGACACTAGTGCTAGGACCTAGACTAGGACACTAATACCAGTCTATGTAAAATAGCTTTAAGCTAATTCTATTTTAGTGAAAATAGTAAATAAGACAAAAAACATGATACAAATAAGAAAATTGAGTCCCTTACCAAGAAAATCTCTTCCTCAGTTTGAATCTATGCCTCGATCTCCTAATAGTGTGACAAGCTAGTTCCTCATCTCATAGGCATAATTATCTCACTTAGAAACAAAATGGTTTAAACCTAAATAATATAGATGAATTTAAAAATGAATAAAAATGACCTATATAATTAATAACATACCCAATGCCACCTTATTAAGGTTACTGCTACACACCAATTTTATAACTATTACAAATCTCTTTCTATTTCCATATCTTGAGAATCGTAGATCCAATTTCCTAACTATTTTTTTTACATGGGATTTGACATTGATATGAAATGTCCCATATTGGTTAAAATAATCTATTCATAATTATTGAATCTACAAAATGACAAAAAAATATCACTATATTTAACATAACACCTGACAACACATCTATCGAATTAAACATTTAATTATCAACTCTAACATAGTAAATACACTATTAAAGCTTAATTCAACATTGAAAATGATAATTAACACTAGTATAACAAATCCTTACCTTTTCTTTGTGTCCTATCCTCATCATAGTCTTATGTCTTTCACTAAAAATGGGGGAAATAAGTATAGATTGCTTTAGATGTATACAAAGTTTTATTCAAAAATACAAAGACATAGGTCTACATAGGTTTACAAAGTCATTCAAATTCAAATATTTTTAGATATACAAGACACAAGAGTCTACACAGGTTTAAAATGACATTCAGATTCATAAATTCTTAGATATACATCCACACGGGTCTACATAGGAATTTAGATTCCCATATTTTAAATTATATAGATGAATAGGTTTACACAAGCATCTAGATTCACGTGTGTGTGTGTGTGTGTGTGTGTGTGTGTGTGTGTGTGTGTGTGCGCACGTGCATGTGTGCGCGTGCGTGTGCGTGTGCATGTGTGCGTGTGTGCATGTGTGTGTGTGCGTGTGCGTGTACGTGTGCGTGTGAATGTGTGTGTGTGTGTGTGTGTGTGTGTGTGTGTGTGTGTGTGTGTGTGTGTGTGTGTGTGTGTGTGTGTGTGTGTGTGTGTGTGTGTGTGTGTGTGTGTGTGTGTGTGTGTGTGTGTGTGTGTGTGTGTGTGTGTGTGTGTGTGTGTGTTTGTGTGTGTGTGTGTGTGCACGCGCACGTGCACGCGTGTTCATGTCTACATAGGTTGACATAGGTTTATGTAGGTATTCAAATGTATGCTCTAAATAAATATATATTTTTGGATTAGGTGTACTAGTTCATTCAAATATTTAGATACACAACTACATTGATCAAATATCAAGATTCGGGGGTACAATGTAAAGAACACATTCTTGGTCCCCATTTTTATATTTAGTATGTCACATGCATTATTGTCACCAGTATCATCACCAGGTTTTCACTTGTTTGGGTGATAGTACTATCTACAATAGTTGATCCTTAGCATTTCACCAGACCCAATTTAAATATTCAAATTTTGAGTGGGTAAAAGTTATCCTTGCTTCTCTGCACATTAATTTTACATACATAGATTCATAGTGGGGGTAAGTGAGCCTTGTTTCTCAATGAATTTAGTTTACATACTCAAATTTAGAGTGGGAGCAACTAAGCATTATTTCTCATTAATTTAATTTACATACTTAGTTTTAGTATATGGGGCATCCACACCATGTGTCTCCCATTCACATATTACACTCCAATTCTTATCCACTTCTTTGGTCAATAAGTTAGCCAAATCTACATTACATTCACACATGTGAGCACTGGTATGCATTCCTATTTTATTTTACTCTAGTACTTTCATTTCATTACATTACTAGAATAAAAGTGGGGCAAATGTAAACACCCTAATTTCATCAATTAAAAAATGTACTATCTTTTATTTCTCTTTCACATGATGGTCTTAGTTATGGTTATAGTCCTTTTTCATGTGGTAATTTTTAGTCTTTCAATGTTTTTTCTTTCTTATTTTCCCTATTGTGACACTCCCAAGAATCACAGGTCACCTTTCCCAATATCAGGGACCCTTATCCTACCTAATTTTTTGTATGTTTTGATATTGATGGCATTAGTTCCACTTTCAATATAGTATCATAAAACGGAACTAGTGTACACTTATGTCTCTAGTGTCTAATTGGCCCTTTCACCCATAATTGAGTCTTAACCCATCTATGAGTCTTCTCTTATGATTTTTATATCTTTTTGATGAATTGTTAGTGAATGAACAAGTTATTGTATTCAAAATAAATATCCTCCTATATACAGAGCCTCACAAGGCATTTTACTTCTATCACTTAATATTTTGGCACTTATTTACATTAAATCAACCAATGGTACATAATAAATACTCTACATACTACTCATTTTCACACCTAGACATTTGCATGATTGATCAAAGAAGGGCCTAGGACAAATCAATTTTAGCATAACATGCAAATTGATGATGCATGTTCCCTAAAGGATAACTACATGTGATCTAAGACCCTGAGGATTGGGGTTAATGTAGGCAATGGCTAAGAGAATAGGGGTTCTACTATGTGAAATTGTAACATCCCACAACCCATTTCTTCCTTTTGCTTTTTTGTTTGATTCATTCATTTTTTCATGTGTGAAATAATTCATTAGGGTTTTGTAGAATATTTAGCCAAAAAAGTATCACAAATGATCCCTCAAGTGACACATAATCACCTATAAGACCTCCAAAATCTCTTTCAACTTACCTAAAATTTATAGATAGTCACTATAAAAGGGACATTAGTGCCATAATTGGACACTAGTGATGCATGACACTACTATCCTATGGTGGGCACTACTATCTGGAGTAGGATCTCAACAATTAGTCAAAATATGAAAGATTCTTATGTGTTTGCTAAGCCATTTCTAGTACCCTAATCTGTAAAAAGAATTGTGTATACCTAGATAAGTTCCTTTTCTCATTCCACTTTCTATTTTTAAAAAGTTCCATTGAATCAATAATTTCCAATTTTATTCCAAACTAGAAATAGACTTAGCCCTTTAATCTAACTTATGATTTACATATTAAAATCGTAAAAGGTTTAAAAACTATGAAATGTGAGATGGGTTCAATTAATATGAATGATACCTAAACTATTATTTAGCCTTTAGATGATAGATATGTCATTGTAAACAATTTAATATACAATACCAAAGTCAAGATTGATGATATATTTTATAAAATAAATGCTAGAGTAGTTGAAAAAGGGTTTACATTAACACATGGGGTATAATATGAATAACACACCCATGGCATGTCAATATACTATACAACCAATTATTCCTATAAATACTAACAACTAGTGAAAAATACATCAAATAGATGTGAAAAGTGCATTCCTAAAAGGAGTGAATGAATAAGAATTAAATGTGGAATAGTAATAAGTTTTTGAGGTAAATGGTAAATAATTTTTGGTATATATGTTAGAGAAGGATATTTATGGGCTAAAAAATTCTCCAAGATATTAGTATCAATAATTGATAGATTCTTCTTATATCAAGGCTTTTTAAGAATTCAAAATGGACCAACACCTTAAATGTTGTTTAACCCTAAAATATAGATTAGGGAATCTAACATTAAAGGGGATAGAGATAGACTAGGGAATAATGGTAGTAAACTCTCTCTATTTTAGTCAAATTAATTTTCAAACTTAGCTAAACATAATTATGAATTTATATACTAAGATATGATATTATATATATATATATATATATATATATATATATATATATATATATATATATATATATATATATATACACCTTAGTATATAAATTAGGTATTGAAATGATAATTTAAATAAGGTACTCCATTGGTTCTAATGATAACATAAATATATATGTAGAATAAGAAGGAATTATAGTAGAAATAGATTTTGAAGCTATCGTCAAATTATATATTAATTAATTTTGTGACCTTAGAACCTGCATCAACCTCAAATAGTTACATTAACACATTTGTATAACCTAGACATAGGTATCCCATATTAAATACTTGTTGGATCTAGATGTGACCACCTAGAATATTAAGGGTTTTATGTCACCTTTGATGTGGTGTGCTCAAATCTTGCTCATGGACTCTTAGTCTTTGTCAAATAGTAAAACATTATCTCTTCATCTTTATAATAACTATGGTAAGAATGGGTTAGTGGCCTCATGGTGTTGATCTAACACAAAATACCCCTCTATCATTGGGTGTTAACAATATAACCACTACTTTAAATATGGCATCAAACTAATGTATTTATCCCCTGTGTGTGTACTTTTGTGTGCATAAGGATGTAATATGTGATAATAAAGTATAATAGTGACCTATCTTGTAACTTGTAAAATATGTCTCTTGGGCTACTACTTTAGTAATTTATACTTGTATATGTTTTTTCCCTCTGAATAATATGGAAATAAGGGTGAAAAGGAATGATTTTCTCACTTGATTGGTTTTTTGAATGATTTTACTAAGTTTCCTTGTGATGTTTTTGGTCTTTACCAGGTATGTGATTGGTGAGGTATGAATGAGAATTCATCATGTATTTATACCAATCCTTTTGGAGAATATATCATTTTAAATCACTTAGGATGACCCTAGGGATTTATTTCATTTCCAAATTGGATAAATTTTATGGAACTGGAAACCTATATTGGGATGGGATAATTTTATGGACATAAGCATCTGGATGGGATGTAAATTTCTAGGTAGCTAAAAAACATGAATAGGTATATGAATTGAATAGATAAAATATAAGCAATTTTATATATTTTTAGTATGATTTATGGTCTAATTCATCATAATAACATTAGTTAGACAAATATTTAATGAACAGGTAGAAAGAGATTATATGTGAGTCATTCGATAGCAAAAAAAGTGTATAACTAAGAGGAACAAATAAGGCATATATTTTCCAAGTTTACAATATTGAGCTACTATATAATTTATAAATACTATCTACATTTGTGCCCCCACTCCTCACTTAATCTAGTAATGAAATTACTAGTTTAAAGGAAAATGCATGTATATATGGGTGTGTATAACACACCTTACCTTTGTGTGAGTCCAAATTGAGAGATTTGTTGGTGATTTAACTTAAACCAATTTCATGTTATATTTTATAATCATTTCATTTAATATGAAATCAAAATCATCAAAATTATTTAAATTGAAAGAGCAAGGTTTAGGAGTACACCTATGGATCGATGCACTTGCCTTGTTTTTTGGAAATTTGATTTGAAAAAATGTATCATTAAAAACCATTAAAACTAATATTAAGATAAATATAAAATATATAAATTACATAAATATATAAATACTAGAAGACACATGATGCCAACCTTAGAGAAAAAGGTGAGTTACCACCCAAACATTAATATTATGTCAACTATGCAACCCAATCATATGTATAACTTGGAAAGTGCGAGTGAACCAAGTAAATTCAAACTATAAATATGGTGAGTTTGTATGGTGTAATAAATTACAAGCTATAAACTTATAACTATTAATTGATTTAATCACATCAACCATACCAAAGGTGAACCATCTATTACAATAGATTGGATTGATATAATTCATAATAGTCTAACCTAATGAGCTAGAGTTCATAAAGTGTTTGAAATATGAAATATGATCTAATTTTACAATTTTAGGTTCTATTTTTTATAACATATGCAACTTATGTATGTCTCATGCTAAAACCTATTTATAAAAATGGTACAAATGCATATAATTATGCTACAATTAGGTATCTAATTCATACAACTATGAATTTTAGCCAATTTTTAAATTTTTTAAGTGTGGAGAACATGTTTCCATAACACTCCCCCACTAAAATATGAAATAAAAATTTAGTGTAAGTGTGGAGATCATGTTACAAAAATATGCCCCAATTGTATATCTAAAATTGAGAACTAATATGAGTGTGGATAACTTGTTTCCAAAACATTCTCCCATTATAAAATTAATCTATGATGGAATTCCACAACTAATATTAACACCCTTTTAAGGTGAGGCTAAGTATCAACTGGTATTTATGTTACTTTGAAATTATAATATAACTATGTAAACTATGAATTTATCATGTAGCATATAGGATAAACATGTCTTTGTATATATATCATTGAATCACATAGAATGTGATTACATCACATCCTAATATGGATGATATATATCATGGAAAAATATAGATAATAATATTACAATCTCAACAAGAAATCAATCACACACACAAGAACACTCAACAACAAATCAAAAGGCAATACACCAAGGAGGCCTCAAATAAGGGGCATGTTTTAATGTCACACAATTTAAGTGACATGGATTATTAAAATGTCCACAATCAAGTATGACATATTCAAATATCCATAGAATAAGAAATGACACTTTCAAATTTCAAATTAAACAATAAAAAAACATGAGGCTTATGTAAGAAATATAGTAGACAAGTAAAACGCATAAGGAAGTGTATAAAGGGAAAGCATAAGGATCCAAGAAAACATACCATAGTATCCCAAGGATCACATGTGTTAGAAAAAAAATTAAGTACATATAAAATAAAGTACACTAGAAAAAATATAATAATAGATTAAGGCATGTGTAAGTACGTAACATCAAACTTGATAATTTAAAATGGTCATGAATAATATAAACTAGATGTATCATGATAAAAAAAATAGATTCCCTTAATGTCCACATGACATGATTAGAGGGAATTCATGATAGATTAGATTACATATATCATGCATGTGTGTATGCCTATATCACACTCAAAGGATGCGTGAAACACATGTGTATATAGAAATAAATGATATGTTATCAAGCAACATCAAAATAATATGTATGCGAAGGAGCTAATAGAACCTATGAATGCTATAAATATTATTGTATTTTTGAATTATTTTTATTTTTTTGTTATTTTTTAAAATATTTTAAGATAAATAAATATCCTATGATCTCATCTAATGGATGCTCATAGGTATATCCCCACTAGGACTTTTGGTGCAATAAATTGGTATTACTACCAAATAACCTATATATGTGTAAGGTCTATCATTGTAGAATTTATAATTATCTACATACATATAATACGACTCTATGGTTTTGAATAAAAACTAAGAATTTGGGTTAATGGAATGCATCATTTTTTGCAATATATTTTCTTTGAAATCATAGTAATAGGGAAAAAATTAGGTGTTATAGATATTTGAATAGTATATGTAGTAGATGAGGATTCTTTGGAACCCAATGTGGATATATAATGAAATGGTATCTCAATTATTAGCTTAGAGGAAATGGGATTGCCAATTACTTACCTTTTATGAAGGATTAATCATAATAGGTTTGATAATTTATTGTTTGGGTATACTTAATAGGTTTAAAATTATTTAAAAAAACTATAATTACCCAATTGGCATGAATGTATTAAACACACCCATGCACTATAGAGGGTACTAAATTAAGTGTATCTATCTAAGGTCATCCCAATAACATATCAAAGACACATGTAAGGTATAACTGAGAATGTGGTTACTATATATGTAAGTCCCACCTACAAATGTAAGTTAATATCACCAAGAACCTACTATGAGGTCCCATCAAATGCTCTAATTGATCTAGTTGAAAGATTTAAATCATGATTTTTATAACCCAAAATAATATTTAATTTCATTTTAAAAAATTTCTCACTTGCACCATTATCAATCATAACACTATGTTTAGGCTAGTGATCATAGTATGCTCAAATGAATAAAAAATGAAGATTAGAGTCATCATCCACAATCTCAATGTCAAATAAATAAATAAAGGTTATTTGAACCATATGAGGTGTATGTCATATATAAATACCAATAATCCCATCCAATGGGTCCCCATAACATGATGGAGGAGGATGTGCATTATATGTCATTTGTACCTTTGAATCCTTCTTATAATGGCCTTGTAAAGGATTGTTAAATATTTTTTGCTTCTGGTGATCACTAGTTAGTGAACCTAACTACTTCAGGGGATCATCAAATGTAATCATTCAATAATAGATGATTTCTTTGATCTCATACTTTAAGGTAAAACATCTATTCATAAAATGATAGGGCCTTGGTAATAGTCACATAATCATTCTCATCATACCCTTTGGTTAGGGGTCTATTCATACTAACCTATATATAATGAGGGAGAGATATGAGGTGACACTCTTAAAGCCACATTAGTAATGGATCCAGAGACTTGTGTAAGAGTGTAAATTATCTCCTTGGATCATTAGATAAGACAAGTTGATTAGGTTATTTTGACACCACATTAACTATCATAGTTGTTTCCTTTTTAGGTTTAGGTGGATTTACCTTATAACTTGGTTCGATAGTAAACTTATTTTTAGATTGATATGTAGTCTATGTGTTTGATACATACTTTAGTTTGTTAAATGAGATAATTTTCGTTTCATGATCATGAACAATATGGCACAGGTGATTGAAACATTTGATTTCTTTTTAAATAATGGAATTGTGTAATGGGGAAATCAGACTTTACTTGAATATGTCTTGAAACTCTTTATTTTCCATTGTACTGGTCATTATATATAACTTTTTCATGTAACTTAAGACATGTTAATTGATAGTTTAATTGGTTCCTTGTTTTTGTTTTTTTCTATGCAATTTGGGCATATGAAATCTTTTCAGTGATATTGATAGATAAGTGTGCCAAAAATAGATCTAAAGGTGGTTTAAATGCACTTAATAATGGGGTTGACAAATATTAGAACCACCTAAAAGCACAATATTTTATTATTATTATAAATAATTTGGTAAAATTTTTATCTTGGGAGGCATAATCAATGCATCCCACAAAAAAATACTGAAGATGCTATTAAGGATCACCCTTGTCATCATTAAATGTGAATTTATATGCAAAAAAACTAATTTTCAAGGGGTTAAAAGAAATCTCTAGTGTAATAGGATTAAGCAACACCTCTTGTGAATCAATATCATAAAGTTATTTCATATATATATATATATATATATATATATATATATATATATATATATATATATATATATATTTGTAACCTTAGTTTTTATAAGTTTTATAGTTTAGAAAAGAGTTTGTAGCTCTTGGTATTTAAGGTTTGATATTTTATAAACCATCGAATGAGGTGTACCCATAGCTTGGGTAGATATAGGCATTGAAATAAATAATTGGGTTTAATTATTAAGGTTTCCTATGTAAGATGTGGAAATATTAGTTTTATTCAACAAAGGTGTGAATACATATCACATACCCATATAATTAGTATGAAGTAGTGACGTGCTCAAGGTGAGGGTTGTTGGTATATGGATATGACCCATACTTGTAATAGCATGATCAATAGATATACCTACTTGTGCATCTATAATTTAAGATTTTTAATTTATAATATGGTCCTTAGTATATCATTAAAATATTCAAGTTTTTGATGAATATGCTCATGAAATAATGTAGTTTCTTTCACTTGATCATGGGATATTCTCTCATGTCCATCAATTTCATTACACTCATGGTCTTCATTATTAGAATCTTCTTCTATGGTAACCTCATCAATATGTTCAACATTTGAATCATAATTGAGAATAAAATTAGTCCCTTAATTAGTTTGAGACATCTTAGGTGGTAGGAGAGGAATATCAATGTGTTCATTAACAAGCATCCCAATCTAGGGTTAGTGTTATGTTGCATGCAACATAATATAAGTAGTAAACCAAAAAGTACACTAATATGAAAACCTACGTGACTAAAAAACTTATGAATATATTTTTTTTCATTCATATAGATTAGGTTCAATGAATGTTTAACCATAAAATTTGGATTAATGAATTTAGGGTTAAACACAATAGAGATAGGGTAGGGAAAAAGGGTAGTAAATTATCTTTATGTCAGTCCATCCTATTCTCAAATTTAGATAAATAATATTATTAATTTATATATTGAGATATTCTAAAACTATAAATTATAACTATGCTATATATTATAATGATAGTCAAAATATGGTACTTAGCTAGTTATGATGATAATATAAATATGGATCTAGAATATGAAGCAATCAGACTAGAAGTAGAATCTAGATTTACCTTCAAATTAGGGATTCACCACTTATGTGACCTAAGACACTTGGCATCAATTTCAAATTATTAAGTTGATGATTCTCTCTAACCTAGATATAGGTGTCCCATATAGAATAACTAATGGATTTGGATGAGGCTACCTAGAATATTATGTGTTTTTTGTTGCCTTCACATTGGTGTTCTCATCCCTGTACAATGTAATGCCAATCATTGTCAAATAATAAATCCATAGTTCTTGATATTCATAGTGAATATGGGAAAACTGGGTTTGTGTGCTCATAGTGTCAAACTAACCCAAAAGACCCCTTTGTTAGTTGTTTCTACCTATAAAGCCACTACTATGAAGATGGAGTTAGAATAATGTAATTATCCCTTATGTGTGGGATTACATGTTCATAAGTATGAAATATTTGATAATTAACTATAATAATAACCTAGCTTTTAACTTGGAAAATATAGCTCTTCGGCCACTCCTTTAGTAATTTAGATTTGTAGATGTGTTGTCCCTATGATTTTTATGGAAATAGGGTAATAAATGGAAGCTTTGTTGACTTTAATACTTTATTTAATTCTTTTACTGAGTTTCCTTGTAAGTTGTTTGGTTTGTGATTTAAACTTTTAGGGTTTAACTATGTAAATTCTATTTTTAGATTAAAGGGCTGAGATGTCTAAATCTGTTAAATAATATGTAATAATTAAGTATTATTTTGTAATGGATTTTGAATTCTATTGACTTTCTAAAAATAGTAATAAATAGGCTTAAATAAAATCTTGTCTTGAAAATGACTATCATGGATTATCTGAGTTATGAGAAGTTAAAAGTGTCATCAATAGGATTATGGGGTATATTTGCTCACTAGATAGTAGTACCATATTACTGTCATGTCCTCAAAGTGGTGATAGTGTCTATTTTGTAGGACTATTCCTATTTTTTGGAAACACCTACACCTATGTTTTTAGGTCCTCTTCCTGTACACATAAAATATGGAACCCTATGTTGTGCCTAAAAATATAATTTAATGTGGAAACCCTAATCCTCACAAGTATGGCATGATAAATAACTATGTGCTCATTATTAAGATAGGCTAGACATCTTCAACACCCTTTTTTGGAGAGAGTTGACTACATACCAATACTATGAATAGGGATTACACTTGATGTAGTTCTCCATCCTATTGTTTGATACAAGTGGAAGTGAATGCTAGAATGAGAGTGGACTTGGATGCTTTGAATGTGTTTGAGATTTTAAATATTTTAAATCTGGGTTTAGGGATGTTATAAGTGGTAGTATACATAATTAGGGTAGAATAGGGATCAATTACTCTAATTTTATCCAAATAGTCTTTTGTTTGAATTGGCTTTTGCATCTATTTTCCATCCAGTGAGTAAAAGTCAAATAGACTTATATTTATAGAGAATTGTAGCTTGTGTGGATAAGAAAATGTGATTAGGCCAACCTTAGGAAGGGAACCCATTTTTAAAAGTATCAATTTTGGAAATTTATGGAAATGAAAAATATCACGTAGTTAGGGACACTAGTGCCATGTGGTTTTGGTGTCCCAAATGTGGCACTAATGTCTACCTTGTAAACTGTTATTAAAAGTGGGTTGGGATCTAGGAAATCTATCCTAGGACTATGTTTAAACTGATTATACCTATTTTTGGTTTGTACAATGAATATAAAAGTGTGGAAAAGGCTCTAAGATAGTTCTAGGACTAATATAGGAATATGATAACTCAAATGACACTCTTACCATCCATATACCACTTTTAGGTGATTAAATTCCCCCCACACGCCATTTATGCTAGAAATGTAACAAAGTGAGATGACTAGTATAAACAAAAAATAAGTGTACTTAGAATTACCTTGGAAGTGAAGACCATGTAGCTGAGTTTGAATATGTGAATCTAGGTATGTCTATGTTAGACATAATCCAAAAGTAATGCCCTGTAATGAAACATGTAAAAATAAATCCTTACTTAAGAGATGATCAAAAGTAGAAAACTATGTTGAATAAATTAAATGAGTAAATATGAGTAAAGAGACATGAAATGAATGAATACACCCCATTAGGTATGCAAACCACTACATGATCTTGGTGAAAACCTATCTATGTGAGCGTACATAATGATCATATCACCAAATAGCTTTGACTGAGGTGATAGCTTACTTAATCCTCATATGGGTGGCCAAAGAACTCAATATAGTTTTTAATCCATCATTTCCCACCTGTACTTGGTGGATATTGATCTGTGAATTACTTGGAAAAAAATGTAATTGTGTCTAACCCTCTCATGTGGGTGCTCAAAAACTCAAGTAGGCCATGACTCCATCATTTCCCACATGTGTGAAGTATATGCATCCATAACTGATCTACACAAAGAGATAAAATTATATAAGTATATCTAACTATGTATGTTGGCTCTATGACCACTCAAGTATATTACGAAGCTTTCAGCCACTCAAGAATGCCAACCACTATAGATGGAATAATGCATGAATTTGGTGACAACCTAGAATGTGATAGAAATTTTATGTGTCATATATAATATCCTAGATTTTACCATTCCATCTAATCAACCTATGTATAAATTAGTATATGGAAACTATGTGCAATAAACATGCCCCTAATCTAGGATTTGAGTACATTCAATCTAAACTAAGTATCTAATAACAAAATCTATTTACCAAATTGAATGTGATAGTGATAATGTTGTGCATGATTCCACCAAATCTAAGCAAATGGTATAAATATAAACAAAAATGAGTGTATCTGAGTAAAATATAAACATAATTGTCAAACCTATGACTATATCTATGTAAATATTTACTATATGTAGTGTACCAATCTAGCTAATCTAGACTATCCTGAAGCTAGGGATACTAAATAATAGTGCCATGTAGTGGATAGTAGTGTCATGTGGTACTAGTGTCCTAATTTTAGTGCTAATGTATGACTAGTCTAAAATTTAGGAGCTATGAACTACTTTTTGAGCCTCTATTCATTTTTATGTCTGTAGTGTATCTAAGTTCTAGAATTGAGCCTGTGTCCTAAAATTTATTTGTGAATAGAAAAGTTGGATCTTGATATCTATGATAAACCTCTATGAATTCCCCTTATTTTGAGGTTATTTTTTAAACCTATGTAAGATCTATCCTCAAAATAAATATCTCTACAAAATGTGTTAGCCATAGCATATGTTTGACATTCTAATATAATGTACAAACACAACATCAGAATGTAAAATAATATGAGCATTAATAAGTAATGTAAGATGTATGTTGTAACATAGAATTACAAAAGGGTGTCAAGATAGATGTAATCAATGTGTGTAATAATACATATGAGTAACTACCTAGGGAAATAGGACGTGATATCCATCATGACACCCAAGTAGGAAGGGTAGATGCATTAGGTCCCTCATGGCATAGAAAATTGTTCTATATAAAAGCAAATACAAGTGACATGGTGAAGAAGCATAGAAGGAATCATACATACAAACACATGAGGCATGTAAAAGTAGGCCAAGGGGACATAATATAAAAGACATGGGTACATGTCACTAAATCTGAGAATGAATATATATAAGGACATGTTTGAATGTCCACATGTGCAAGTAACAAGCAATTCGGCTTAGAGCAACATAGAAAGACATGTTGAAATATTTGCATATAGAAGCAAGAAATCACACACAAGGGACATGGATACATGTCCAAATCATATAGATAGATAAGTTATGTAGATATAAAGAGAAATGGCATATTTAAATGCTCTCAAATATGGAAGAATCATAGGAAACACAATCAAGTATGATTTAGGAAAACTAGAAGTGAAAACATCTATTATTATGTAGTACAAATCTATGTACATGGTAGTGTTGTCTCCAAATATTTCACCCTAGAAAAGAGTGTTCAATCCTCTTAAATATTTTTGTAATGTTTGAAAATTTCCAAGCATGTGGGTATCCTTATAGAGGAAATGAACTTCTATATTTAAAGGGATAGCTCCCTGAATGTATATCTACAAAATAACTTCTATCTAAACTAATTTTCTTGAAAGGAAAAGAGTTAGAGATTAAAAATATAAAAACCTACTCTAAGAGTGGTGATACACCAATATTATCTTCCACATGAATGTCATATTCTAGTTCACAATATAACAAAATTCATAGATCATTCCCAATATCTAAGGGTTTCTAACACAAGTATTTCAGTATAGAGGTGAGATGCATGAAATGATAAAAAGGTAAATGAACTAAAATGAAAATTTCACATTCCAATAATAGTTATACACTTATAATTATTAATCACACTTGAAAACATTCTATATGACCTGTTAGTCTAATAAATTTTGCTCAGGCATGAACGGTGAAGGACATAATCATGGAGAATCATCACTTACTATCACTATGCATCTCTTACACACCTAGACAATTGTTTAGAAAAAGTTGAAATAAGTAGACTAGTAGCTAATTCTTAAAGGACAAATAAGACATCAATATAGTATGGATTCTCCATACACTATGTGGTTTTTTTTATACTATCCCAAGGGCTATATATATAGTAGAAAGAAAGTGAGAGGAGGAGGCCTTTGGTGCCAAAAGGAGGGATCAATCTGTTAGGAGTATCCATCTTTAGCTACAACTATTTTTTTTCAAACGATGCTCCTCTTATCCATTTCATAGATCCATGTCACCATAAGTGCTTACACATCTATCTTTCTCTCTCAAAGATGCTTTACTAATTGTTGCACTAGTAGAAAAAAGATATTTTTGAGCCAAGTAATGACATTAATCAGTTATGAAAATGATATTCCACTTGTATATTTGTCCTAATGCTCACAACTTTTCACTAGCTTGATGAGGTGTTCAATGGCATAGAGAAGAGTCACTTTCATTTTTTTTTCCATTGGAGAGGCTACCGCCTAAATTCTATGTGTATGCTTTCATGGCATTTTTTAGAATCCTTTGAAAACTCATTCTAGCTTGACCATGTTAAATGCTTGAATCTTAGAAAGCTCCTCACCCCTTTTTTCCTTTTATTGCTCATCAAAAAATGGCATGTATCATGATCTAATTAATGGTGAGATGAGCCTCATCTTAATCTACTTGGGACCCAATTTTTAAACACCAACGACTAGTTCATCACCTTGAAGTTGACGTCCATATAGCCGTCACTCTATTGGGGCCATTCCTTCAAACAAATTATTTTAGACAAAAATTTTGACATAATTTTCTTGTAGACCCTTTTATTTTAAATAATTAACCTCTTGGACCCCTTTTCTTTTCTTTGAAACAATATTTCTTCTAGACTTTCTAAAAGTGTCCTTTCAGACTTTTTTTTGAAGGACACTTTTGCTAAGAATAACCTTTCAACATTTTAATTTTGCCTCTTTGAAAGCCTAAACATGCCCTTCGACAATCTTGAATTGGACACTTTCATGAGAAAAAAAAACATTCATCTTTTTTTGAAAGTGTCCCTTCTAAAATATTGAAAGCATCCATTTGTTTGAGAAATGATACTTCAGACTTTTACAAGGTGTCCCTTTATCTAGGCTTTTGAAGGACAATTCTTTCAGAAAGATTGTTTCAAACAAAATGTCTAAAACAATTCTTTTAGAAAAATGCAAAGGACCAGCTCCAAGGAAATACCCTTCAAGAATTTATAATAATGTTCCTTTTCAAAAGGAAAAGACCCTTCAAAAATATTGTTTCAGACAAAATGTTTGAAACAATTCCTTCAAAAAAGTTGCAAGAGACATTTTTTCAAAAAAAATGCAAAGTACCCTTTGGAAAACCTATGATGTACCCTTCAAAACTTTTGTAGAGTATCCATCCATGAGAAAAAATTCCTTTGGGCTTTGTAAAGTGACCAATTCTTTCAAGATTTTATTTTGGGACAAAATGTCCAAAACAATTCCTTTGAAACTTGAACAAAAAATCTAAAGTAAAACTTGCTGAAAGAAATAACACTTGAGAAAAAAGATTGAAATAACACTTGCAGAAAGATCAAACAAATTATTATGAAGGAAATAACACTTTGTATTTTTTATATGGGGATAAAACAATAAGAATGCTAAAATTATCCAAAATGAAAGATGCAAAACTATGAGTGAAAATGGGCTAAGATTTTTAATGATTATTAGGGGAGGCATGCCTGCTATACCTAAGACCAATTACCTAAATCCTTCCATTATGCATGGATTCATGCATATAGGCACTCAAAAATGACTTTAATAGACTTTCAGCTTAAAAACATAAGCTAAATTGATTCACATGCATGAAGGTAGAGATGCACACCAAACAAAAGAAAGGAAACACACTTGTGCTATAAAGCACTTAGGGAACACAAAAACAAATTGAAGGAAACACACACCTAAACTACTATTTATAAATTAGACTTGAAAGGAATAATAACATAACTTTAGATGTGTCCCATTCATAGGAATAATAAATTCTTCTCCATTCATCTTGGTTAGTTGAATGGAGTTGCTTTGCTTACACTTACCAATGATGTAAGGTCCACTCCACAAAGTGTTAAAATTTGTATGTCTGCTTGGTTTTGCTTTGTCCTCATCCCATTTTAGGACCATGTCACCTTCCTTGAACACTCTTACACTTGATATTTTTTCAAAGGACTTTTTCATGAGTACTTGGTGTTGTTCCAGGGCCTTGTGCGCATTGTCTCTTGCTTCTTGTAGCTACATTAGTTCTATCCATCTAACTTCTATTGGAGTATTTTCAATTAGTTATAGCTGATGTGCAAGTTCTATATTAGGGTGTTTTTCAGATTCAGAAAATCTAGCCTCTCTCCCATAAATAATCACAAAGGGAGAATTACAAATTGATCTATTAGGAGTAATCCTGTCAACCCATAAGGCTATCTTAAACTTGTTGTGCCATGCTCTTTGATTGTTCTCCAATGTCCTCTTAATGATCTTGATGAGATTCTTGTTATTAGATTCAACCAACTCATTACCTTAAGAATAATAGTTAGATGAGGTACTCAAGTAAACTCCATTCCTATTTTCCCAATAAAAAGTTTCGGCACCTACGAAAGTAAGTGCATTTTTAGAAATGATAGCATGGGAACTCCAAACCTTGTTATAATGCTCTCATAGAACTCCAAAATAGAAATTTCACTCACCTCCTTCAATACAATATCCTCTACCCACCTTGTGAAGTAGTCAGTAGTAATCAATATCCATTTGTGTCCAACACTTGATGGAGGGTTGATCACACCAATGAAATTAAGACCCCATTACATGAAAGGCTAGTCTACTTGGATAGGATTCAATCAAAGGGCTGAAAGTTTCTATTTTCCTAAAAAGAAGGCACATTGAGGACACGTTTTATCCCAATGGTAACAATACTTAAAAAGACTAGGCCAGTAGTAACCATCCCTCATTATCTTTGTAGTTGTTGTCTTAGGAGAGAAATGACCTCCATTTGTACCATTGTAAAAAAATTTTAGTAGCATATCAAACTAATCACTATTAACACACCTCAATATCACACCATTTACATCTTTCCTAAATAAAACACCATCTAAAAGATAGTATGGAATGGTCTAAAATATATAATACCTCCTTTGAGACTTGTTCAAACCATTGGGGCACTCACCATTTTAAAGAAAACTAATGATGTCTTGTGTCCAACCTTGAGCTTATATGTGATTAGTTGGTTGGGGTTGAACTTGGTTGATCAAGACTTCCTCCTTTGGCTCCTAAAAATTTGAAGCTAAATGCTCATAGAACCCTTTTCCTCTTACTGAGTTTGTAACCTTAATATCCACATCATACTCCATCACATTTATAATTCACCCATCTCTCTTTTCATTAAGGTCTTTGCTTAGGAGAAACTACTTGGTGCTAGGATGAGAAACCATGACATGTATCTTGTTGTTTGAAACTATGTGTTTGAATTTTTTCAATCCTCTTATCACTGTTAGATCTTGATTCTCAACAAATGTATACCTAACCTCGTAATATTCCAATCCTTCACTAAATAATGTAATTGGTTGTTCTACCTCTTCATCATTCTATTGCATAAGCATAACTGAGATTGTATCAAGGTTAGCAAAGGTATAGAGTATGAAATATTTGTAAAAATTTTGGTTCAAGAGAGTAGGATATTTTTCAATTGCTTGCTTGATTAACTAAAAACTACTCTTACCTACCTTTTCCCAAGCAAAAGCTTGGTTCTTCTTGAGCATGGCTATGATAGGCTTTACCATAGATGCAAATCCTAAAATAAACCATCTTAAAAAGTTTATTTTCCCCAAGAAGCTTTGAATTCCTTTCTTGTGTTGTGGCAAAGACAAGCTTAGAATAGCCTCAATCCTCTTGGGGTCAATAGACAAACCTTCTTTTGAAATAATATGACCCAATAACTTACCTTTATTGATAATAGAGATGTAATTTTTTATATTAAGGGATATTCCATCCCTACATTTCTCAAACACCTACCTTAGATGTTCCATATGATTAGTATCATCCATTGAAAAAATAGTTATATCATCAAGGTACACAAGTAGAAACATATTGATCAAACCATTAAAATCCATCTTCATTTCCCTTTGAAATGTATCTCCAGCATTAGATAAACCAAAATTCATCTTCTTATAAGTAAAGGTCCACCATTTTGTAGTGAAAGCTATCTTGAACGGATCCTTTTCATTCACTAGTATTTTATTGTAACCTTAATAACCATCAAGAAGTGAGAAGTGTTATGAAACTGAAACATCTTGTAGAATTTGTTCCATGGAAGGTAGTGGATAATGATCCTTGAGAGACACTCTATTAAGGTCTTGAAAATCAACACAAATTTTGATCTCTCCATTCTTCTTTTAGACAGGTACAAGATTAGCCACCCAAGTTGAGTGTTTGATAGGAAAGATAATCCTAGACTTAATCAACTTGGTCATCTCTTTCTTCATGAGTTCCTATATCTTAGGATTCATAGGCCTTTATTTTTGCCTGAATGGTTTAGCTCTAGGTTTTAACTCAATGGTTTGATGAGCTATACTTAGATCAAATCCTTTCAAATATTTATATTTCAAAGCAAAGATGTCATAGAACTCTTTACATAGTTCAATAAAGTCATGCCTCTTAAATAGATAACATACCAACTTTTAGTAGCTTATCCTTGTAAATCATGACTCTCTCATAATTTTCTTCTTTTGTTGACATGCTCACTCTTTCTTTCTTTTTTGATCATCTTTATTGAGAACACTCTCTAAATTAATCATCCCCTTAGGTATCTTATTTGTCTTTAGCTGAATAACTTATTCTTCATATTGATCATGTAGTCTCTTTTGGTTCCTTGAGGAGAATCATGCCCCATTTTATAAGAAGTGTGAAATAAGTTAATCACTTTTAAACACTTGAAATGACACTTCATTATTTAGAACATAAGGCCTCATAATGTCCTTGAAATGAGACTAACCTTTCTCATTTCCTATATCAGCAACTTCATCAAATTGTGCTCCTATGGAAGCCAATCTATTATCATGTTTATTCAAATCCCTTGGTATGGGTTGTATGTTGAAGGTATAAAAGTCTTCAAGTAGCTCCCATACCCTATTCTTGGAGCATTTAAGTAAGGGATTCTTGGCTGTAACTTGATTTCTCACTTGGTGGATGACGAACTCACTATCCCCATAAAACTTTAAATTCTTGATCCCTCTCTTCTTTCCCATTGAAAGCCATGAACTAGGCCTTTATATTTTACCACATTGTAGGCGCAGTTAAAGTGGAATCTAAATAAGTAGTATTGATTATTTGATGGAGAAACTAACATAATGCCAACTCCTACATGTACTTTACTTCATAAGCCATCAAAACACATTTCCCATATTCCTTCAAGTTCGTGATCTTCATTAGTGAGTGAAGGGAATGAAATATTATTTTAATGCATACAATAAACTCCCAAATCATGATCTTCTATGAATATATATGGATCAAGTCCATGCATTTTAGTGTTGTAATTTTCAAGGAAAAGATCAAAATTACCTTTAAGAGGGGAGGATGCTTCACCATCCACAACACCTTCTTCTTATTATTCTTCTTCTTCTTCATCTTCTTTACTAATTAGATAATTTAAATTTGAACTTGTCTCCATACATGGATCAATATGAAACCTTGATAAGGGATGAGTCCTTATAGTCACCTTGGTTCCATATCTTGTTTTAAAATCTAGTAAGGACCAGTCAGTAGAAAGGTATCTTCCTATCATAGCTTTGACATCCCTTGACAAGTAGATAAAAAAATGAGTTGGAAGTCTACCACCACAATGTCTTCTAAAATGGGGAAACTTGGGAAATCATGTAGAAAGACTTTTAGAACTTTGACCAATTCCACTATCTTGGTTGGAGTCCCATCAAGCTACAACACACCTTTACTATGTAGTTTATAATTCAATCCCAACTTATCACCCAACACTTTAGGCATGATAGTGGTACTAGCTCCACTATCTACAATATAATTGTGAACCAACTTATCTCCCATAATAAGTGTGAGGTAGAAGGGTGGAGGATTTTCTTATTTGATGGAGGGATATAAGACATGATTTGGATAATTGGTAAGGGCTACACTATTTTGGTTTAAATTTTGAGGGGTTACATGAATGCTCACAAGTTGTTCTTGTAAAGGCTCCTTTTTACTAGGCATATGTAAGACTTCCCAAAGAGATATGATTGTTCTGGTATTCTTAAAATAATAAAAAAAATTGAGATGGTTATTATGCACATTTTATTTCATTCTTGAAGGTAGTGAAGGGGTCTCAAAATACTGCATTGTAGGATTGATAACCCTACTTGCATTCTAACTTTGTTAAGGAGTATGACCATTAGTAGGTATTTCACTAGGATTCACAGCTTGTGGCCTTGGAGAGACATCACTTCGAGTCACATTTTCTCCACTATCTCTCTTCTTAGCTCTTTTCTTGGCTATAATTGACATGATTTGATTCAACACATAATTATCCTTCATTTGAAAGTTCATCATACCTACACTTTGGCTGTTACTCTCTCAATGAATATCCCTTTGGATGGGATTCAATTCTTCTGATGTCATGTAAGGAGTAGTTTATTTTTGTGCCACAACATCTTGAGCATGTTCTCAACCATCATGCATAAAATGACCTTGTGGTTATCCCCATTAGTCTAAATGATCCTCCCCTTGGACAAAGTTAGCGTGCATTAGAACAACAACCTTCATGAAAGGAGTGGAATTAGGATTATAGACATTGGTATTTCTATTGAAACCTTGTTGACATTATCCTCTTCCTTGGTAGTTTTATTGGGGTGGAGCTATATAGCCTTGTTGAGGATATTATTAAGGGTTAGGTAGAGCTCTTGCTTAGAATTGAGCTTGCTTGAGCTAAGCTCATAATGACTGGATCTCTTCATCCTTATGCACAAAATCATCCATCTTCTTTGGAAAGGTTCTTATATTTCCATTGGCATTAGGAACTTTTTCTATGCTTGGAGCTTTAACTAAAATATGAGGAAACAAAGGCATGAAAACTCTTGGAGGTAGCTTTCTAGCTTGTATCAAATTATTATTAGCTTTAATAAATATCTTATATAAGTCTAGTAGAGTGAATCCTCCCATTAAATATAACATCACCACCACATCAGTACTAATACCCTTGAGATAAGTGGGGAAGACAAAGCTCAGAGGAAGTCTTATGATAGGTGGTAACCTATGCCATGTCCTTTAAAATCTTTCATTAAA